>OY759264.1:57762217-57992217 GCA_963662155.1 Lamellibrachia columna
TATTAATCTGAGCAGTTACTTTCAGAAGTTCTGTGTTAGAAATCTTTTGTGGCCAGAAAAATGGCATGATGTTTCAAAGATATGTTGTGTGGAAGGTTGAAAATTATCTCTCATCTGCTTCAGTCAAACGCCAGCATTCTGAAACATATTGCAGAGTGGACGAGTTGTGATGGCAAATAATTTACGTACCTGATACATGCGTACCACACCTTGGTTGTCTCAGGGACAAAATAACCCTTTTTCGACCTTTTCTAAAGCAAAATATCTAATAACGTTATAAACTTTAATGATGGCGAGCGTAATTCACAGCAACATGACAGCAACACACATGAAGACGTACAGTTAACCACAGTTTGACACATAATTTTTTTTATTGTATGTTATTTCCATAAAGCTTATCATGTCTATGACCAGAGCTGCCATGTTGTGTAGAGGAACATGCAAGAAATATTGGCAGGATCCAAACACTGAAAAATGGTGTTATGTTTCCCAACAACTAGGGCACCAGGTGAAAGCAATTCTATTCATTCAAATTTCTATCGGGGACAGCTTTTGATAATACACTGGAAATAATTGACAGATTGATAACATTTTCATTATTTATGCAGTTGCGGTTTATTTAAATACGGGACGAAATATTTTCAATTGTTCTGAAACAGTTAAGGTAACATCATGATATATGATAATTCCCTATGTGTCATTCGTATCAGTCTTCTGGGACCACATACATATTAAACATAAACAATATTAGACGATTTCAAAAGAACGCAGCAAGTTTTATAGAAAGAACACTCGGAACCGTAGTTATTCTCATGTAAGAACACAACTGGTCATCACGTTGAATTATCACACTGTCTTTATTAACTTCGAAAGTAAAAATGACATGGTATAGACGTCTAGCATTTTAACCCAACCTGCACACGTCTGGCTTAAATGCTTCAAGGTTGGTACTACTAGGATGTGTCTGGTTGTGCGCCCATGTATACTTTTAATAAGCAAATCGTTTGTTGGCTCAAATGTCAGTGGGCGGTCCATTGCCAGTTTGACAGTCAATGTGCCAACGAGGCGAGGGACCAGCGCTCGTAACAAGCCCCGACCATACCCGTGATCATGATCACTCTGGCATGGAGACATGGGTTGTCACGCGGGCTGTCTGTCGATAATCGTGTGTGAAAGTGGCGATTACGCGCGACGTCACCGATGATGATAAAAATATACCTAGGGGATTATATTAATTATTAATTGAAACGGCCAATGTGCGTGAGATCTACAAATAGCTGCGCGAGTGCGTGAGATGGAAGCCAAATGCGTGAGTCTCACGCCAAATGTGTGAGACTTGGTAGCTCTGCATGGCTCTTACTGTGGGTGTTATGCCACACCTTATTTTAGGTATCCAAGTTCTCGTGATAAAGCGGTAAAATGCTCATAAAAAGCAGGAAACTTCCTCCTCCGCTCAACTTTATTGGCTCCAAAGACATAAAATGTGCTTAGGATGGACTCGTGTGCAACACATAGATCGATTTTAGCGTAAATTTTGTTTGTTTTTTTAAATAACGAAAAACTGGACATTTCATCCAAAAAGTGGAGGGGAAAAAAGCGGTATTTCCCGACCGAATGTTGACACCTCAGAAACAGTGTCCCGTGCCTCTCATGCTTATCATTCATACCCGAATCACGGTCGGATCCAGGGTGTCCATGATGTGCCCGGGAACCCCTCAATTCCTCGAATCACAATGGCCCACGAACTGTTTATTACCTTGCATCGCATTCTTAATTTCAGGGTGTCAATGATTCCCTGGTTTCCTCACTCCATGCTTTGATAAAAGGTACTGGATATGGTAAGGTCGAAGTAAAACACAACAGGTGACAAAGGATACGACATTAATGTCTGATTTCGGTTTTGTGAATTAGTGATAAACGCAAATTCCAATCTACATATATGTGTATAATATATTATACTTATTTCAAAACGACTGCATTTTCTAACCATATTCTTATAAATATGTCAGTAAAATCATAGTGGTTTATGTCACCTCTAATTTGGACGAAGGAAAATGGCTGTGGCTGAAGAACTTACCGAGTTCCAGATGTAATCACGGCTTTACAGTTTCCGGCGCCACACATATCTGTGTTACAAGTACAGGCTTACACGTATGTTAAATCTATTTTCCACCGTCTTATTTTCATGACAGATTAAATCTAAAGAGTGACAAAATGTCGGCTGAAAACAGTGAAATGTGCCAATAATATTATATTTATTCATTTATATTTGTGCATGGTTGTGGTGCGCGCCTCTGCGTATGTGCGTGTTTGTGGTGCGCGTGCGTGCGTGCGTGCGTGCGTGCGTGCGCGTTCTCTAAATGTACTAATGTCCTGTTCGTCCATAGGACATCTCAACCGATATAGTGTAGCATTGAACAACGTGTTGAGGCATCAACCAACTGTGGACAAGTGGATCAAGGTGGCAAACATGAACAAGTCCCGTGCTAGACACGGTGAGTCTGCGAGCGATACACGGTGAGTCTGCGAGCGAGACAAGATGTGTTGTTTTTAAAGTTTTATGGTCTCTTTAAATCCATGGCTCGCAATTTTAAGAAAACGAAGCAACGTGGCGAGCGTGAAGCGGTGAATCTGCGAGCCAGACACGGTGATTCTTGGAGCGTGACACGATGAGTCTACGAGCGAGACACGTTGTGTATGCGAGCGACACGATGTGAATTGTGTTATAAGCTATGTGATCCCTTTATAAACATGGTTCGTAATTTGCGGAACATTATAGCAACATCACATTTTCATACGACACGTTTGTATAAATACACACGGACCCGCCTTGTGGATTCCCACTCAACATCACACGACTACATTCCAATATTCCCCGACAATCACAGTGGTAGGTGAAAGTAAGCAAACGTTTGCAGGAATCGTGTAGAATATCATGTAATATGATGAAGGTTGATGCTTGTTTATAAAGAAAACGAGCACACACCTGTTCACCATACTACAGTTAGGAATTCAAATGACACTAGAACTCCTGTCAGTGTAGTAAGAAATAAATATCCTCCATCCTGTACAGTTCTTGTATTTTTCCGCTTTTAAGGCAGTGGTAGCGATGGCGTCGTTGGCCGCGTGTCTGTACGTAGGGCTACTCGATGGTTCGGACGGAGAGAACCTCATCAGCAATGTCGCGCCCTACACGCCTACCTTCAACTGTTGGCACTCTATCAACATTGAGATATGGCCATATTTGAGGACTACACAACACTTATGCTGTGCCCAGATTAAAATTTCTAGTGGCCCACTGTCAACATATGCGTGTGCCAGTGACTGTAGGATCCCTTGCGCATGAAGACGCCATGCAATTGTTTTGGCCGCCATTTGATGGGGAGCATGTTGTGTTTTGATTTTCTGGAGATAAAAAATTACACAATTTAACAAATTGTGCTCAGCGAGTTGATGACATAATAAATATTAACATACTTGATTTTCGGAACTGTGTTCGCATGCTTGTAGAGTTGTGTGTGTCTGTGTTTCCGTTCAGTGGTGTGTGTGTGTGTGTGTGTGTGTGTGTGTGTGTGTGTGTGTGTGTGTGTGTGTGTGTGCGTGTGCGTGTGCGTGTGCGTGTGCGTGTGCGTGTGCGTGTGCGTGTGCGTGTGCGTGTGCGTGTGCGTGTGCGTGTGCGTGTGCGTGTGCGTGTGCGTGTGCGTGTGCGTGTGCGTGTGCGTGTGCGTGTGCGTGTGCGTGTGCGTGTGCGTGTGCGTGTGCGTGTGCGTGTGCGTGTGCGTGTGCGTGTGCGTGTGCGTGTGCGTGTGCGTGTGCGTGTGTGTATATAATGCTTACCTGGGAAGTGCCAGTGCTGCTAGGTGGCTGTGTGACAGGGACTCCTGTCTGTTGACTCGGTGTCATCGACATGCCGCTGGGTGGCTGTGAGACAGAGGCTCCTGTCTGTTGACTCGGTGTCATCGTCAAGAAAATACATAGGATTATTTTATCACAATTTTTATATATTCAGCAAATCCGTATTAAAACAGGACACGGCCAAAGCCGTATTCCTCCCAAAAATCCGTATTGTATACGGACAATACGTACGACGTCGCAAGCCTGAATTTTGGGTCGATTACATTAGGCCTTATCTCGCTTAAAACCAGATTACGGGTGTCCAAAATTACACCATTTCAACTGTTTTGTCTAAAAAAAACGTCAAATGGTTGGGAAGGGGGATACCCCCTCTCTCGACCCCCACGAGACTCGTTGCGCTTCATACATTACCTTGGACACCCCTCCTTTTCTAAACCCTGGATCCACCCTGAAGACAGACACGTGACAGACATTCCCCAAGTGTTTCATATAAGGACAGACGTGTGACAGACATTCCCAAATGTCCCGTATAAAGACAGACATGTGACAGACATTCCCAAGTGTTTCGTTTAAGGACAGACGTGTGGCAGACATTCCCAAATGTCCCGTATAAAGACAGACATCTGACAGACATTCCCAAGTGTTTCGTATAAGGACAGACGTGTGACGGCATATCTACCGCTTTTAATGATGTGACGGTGATAGATTAGATCAATATCTGGCGCCGAATTCCTCGCGCCGCGGCCGCGAGGGGAGGGTGTAGAAGGGGGCTTCCCGTCCTGGCGCCAAAAAAAAATCAATTTTAGAGTATTTTTACTTAATTCTGATGCATTTCCTATATGAAGTGATGTGGTTTGGTCGTATATTTGGATTAGAAATGAGTAATTTTAACTGTACTCTTGGAATTGCGGTTTGGCGGTAGATTTTGGCTTGAACGCAGTAGATAATGTAAAACTGAAGACAAAGTGGTAGTTCTACCGCCAAAGCGGTAGACTTGGCAGCTTTGTATAAATACACGATCAACTCGCGATGGTTACGTACTGTCGGGTTTGTTGCTCCGCAGGTTCGAAGCGCCTCGCTGAGCCCTTGGAAACTTGGTCAGATCGCAAATTCACCCGGAAACCATGTTTCATTTATATACATCGCGCTCTGTCAGTTTTTGTCTTATCCATTCTGAATAAAGTTTATATTAAAAAGAAGTAATTAATCCACTAATCAGCAACAAACACTAATCTGAACGAAGGAAAATATACCCTGTCACCTTTTGAATGTTTCCACGAATCGATTCAGGGAAATAATATTATGTTGCAAACATTCAAATAAAATAAAATTATATAGCTGAATGAAACCTGTTTTAATGTGCACTTATAAAATTATTTAAAAAAATTTAATGTTTTTATTTGCCTCAGTGGTATTTTTCAATTTCTTGTTTGTCTCCCAACAAGTGCCAAAATTAAAAAAAATCCACATTTTCAAAATATAATATCTCTGGAAGAATATCTTTCTCTGGATCCACACCCCTCTTATATTTTGTGGACTTATTGAATATTGTATGTATTGTTTTCCTTGGACATATGTGACGTTGTTAGATTCTAGCAACAAATTAAAAAGTTGTGCGTGGTATAAAAGTAGCACTGTGTTAATAGCCAAATCCCCGGATGATTATTATTACTAATTATGTACGCACCCAGAATCTGGGTGCATATAATATTATGTATGCAAAGCCCGTCATAATGAAAAGAACACTGCTTCCAAGCGATGATGTGTGCGACAAACGGTGGCGCCACATCACGGAGCCTGGATAATCAAGGCTATACCCTGGGCGGTCGACGCCAGGGTTCTGAACTGTTCGAAGAAGCCCATGCCGTATCAGCATATATCGGAATAACTACGATAGATGTAAGCGATCGGTCAGTACGTACGTAGTGGTGAAGATGAAATGGGGAGCGAGAGAAAAACGTCAGCACATGGAATTTAGAGGTAAGCTGAAGACGCTCTCGTCGTTTTGAATTACCGTATTTTGTACAGTGGGCCTGGGCCGGGCACTGCCACTGCCACTGGCACTGGACGAAAGAGGCGCTCTCGAAACACTGCAGTCACCAGCCGTAATCGTTTACTTAAATTATTAGGGCTTTATGCTGACGGTTTTCCTGCATTTTTGTACCTGAATGCGTTCCTTATATAATACCGCATATGTCACTGTAAAAAAGTTCATATATAAACAAAAAGATTGTGTTTAGGCCGCTTTTAATCAGTTTTATAGATCAAAACAGGAGAACCGATTGCATAATAAAAATGGCGCGCGTGCGATTTGCGCACTAGTCACGCCTCGGTGACGACGGTGCCACCAGAACCGCGATGTTTGTGCGTATAGTGCATACAATTATGCAACGTAAAAAAACGAAGAGAAAAAATAGAGAAAATAGGGTAAAGGTGCATTAACCTGGCCGAAATTATTAACGCTATTAAATGACAGTTTTACCTCAAGCAAGACACTTGTTTATGAGTAAGATTTAAAGATATTTGCACGATCTGTGAACTTTTAATAATTTTTTGATATATGTGCGATGTCTTTGTTTTTTTTACATTATCTTATATTGTCGAAATAGTTGTCGGTGGATTTTTTTGGGATTTTCAAAATTAAATTGAACTCTACTTTTTTCCCCTTAGACTGCGTACAAAATATTTGTCGGTGAAATAACCTGTCCGGTTCGATTTTGGGGGGCTTTTTAACATTAAATTGTCGATTTTTAGAGTTTTTCGTAACATTAAATTGCACTTTTTGTTCTATTTTTCGTATTTTCTTATACTGCGGTATAAAATATTTGACAGCGAAATCGCCTTTCCGGTTCTGATGCCACCGTGATATTGTTACAGCACATTTCGGATGATCGCCATATTAAGAACACCGGCTATTGCCGGTATAGCGTTTTTTGGGCACTAAAACACAATATTTTTTGCAAATATACGTCCGTTTTGTACCTGATCCGATGGGGAGTGATGCAAAGAACACATTAGCATCGATAAAATGAGGTAAAACTGTCATTTAATAGCGTTAATAATTTCGGCCAGGTTAATGCACCTTTACCGTATGTTATTATGTTTGGGCTATGGTTGTTCGAGTGCTTCACCCCCCCCCCCCCTTTAATTTTAGTCTTGCTTATCTGACTCTCGCTCGGCTTCGTGAATCCACCGAGAAGATAAGGCGTGTGCGACAAACGGTGGCGCCACAGCGCGGATAATCGATACTAGTTCCATTTCGTTCGAATGTAACAAGTGGCGTCGCACGGCGGACTTGTGCACCAGTCTAACACATAGCGTTACATCATTAATCATCCCCATCCCCCTATAAACTAACGGGTGTTCTATTTATGTCTATGGTCTAACATCATCTCACCCCTGCGATGCATTGTGATTGGCTAATTTTTGATGCTGCTACCACACGCTAGGGTTTAAAGTCGGCCCCATTGCGCAGTTGTTTTACGTCGATTGACGCCGGTCGAAGATCAAGTTAACGTTCGTATCAAGAACTAAGAAGCTATATCGATCGTTGTTAACGTATCTCTGTTCACCAAAGGTACGTAGACATTCTGAACATATATACGTCGTATGAAGCCACTGTTGGCTATAATCTAGGACAGTTTTCTCCAGAGTTCGAACAATTTTATGAAATTATGTGGTAGTGGTTTCACTTTCACTATATTATGTGTGTAGGCGTGCTGTCCGAACCGAAGCAGGGAAGCAGGGAAAGTGGTTTTGTCCTGAATATCGAAAGGACAAGCGGAAGCAGAGGATGCAGCAACGATGACTGTATATGCCGAATATGGTTGGGCCTGTATATTAGCCGGAACGAGCCCGGAACGAGATTGAATTGCTAATAGCGGGGATTGCGTGATCTATATACTGATTTCACTGGAATGTGTAGTTAGATAACGTAATAATGCAACTTTCCACCAAGTGGGAATTAATTACACGTACATTAAGATATGTTTTGGGCTCCCGGAACGATGACTTATTGACAATCGGCGGCCATGTTTTGGCTGTTCCGTCTATTGAACATCACCTAGTGGGCGGCCTTCCATTAATTAGTGGGTTACTCATGGTGATCTCGGCCTTAGTTAACTTATAAACCCGTCTTTAGGAGATGTAATGGTTGCTCTATTGGGGGGGTTGATTGATAGTATGGGTGTGTGTGGTCATCAATAGCCATTATTATATTTTAGTAATTTCCTTGTTTATTTGACATTTCCTGAATAATATTTAATGACTGCATAATTTACCAGTTTAAATTAAAAACAATTTAAATGTGACTATTTAAACACAACCTAACTTATCAAAACGACACAAAGCAAGAATGTGAACAGAAATCTGGATGTTTATTTTTTATAAAGCATGCATACATGTATTAATTCGTACACCAATTATGACAATTTTATAACATAAAATCATATATCCATGATGTTTTTGAAAATGTTATATTGATGTTAAAATGTTGACTTATAAACGTTATTGAAAAATGTTTTATTAAAACATGTAATTATATAACATCATAAAAACATTTCCCCGAAATATCATGAAAATGTTATAATGATATCAAAATGTTGACTCTTGGAAACATTGTAAAAACGTTTTTGAAATATGTTTTATTATAACATATATATAACATCATAAAAACGTTTCCTTAAAATATTGTAGAGTTGGATACTCCTCGATCTTCATGTTGTGTTTCTTCGAAGAGTCTTTTCACAATTTGGACAGCAGGATTTCGGCCAGACCTCACCTTTCTTTTAATATGTTGCATATAGTTTTCATATTTCTGATGCGCCACTATCTAGATCCCCATAGTGTTGTGCTTCTCTTGCAATGTGTGCAAGTGTGTGCACATTATAAACTAAGAACTTCCTTCCATACAGCTCTGCACATTTGCTGACAAACTGTTGCAGTAATTGGTGAGCATAGTTGCCATACTGTGTAGTCAATTTGGAATTGACTAAAATGCACATGGTAAAATGCACACGCTTAATGCCATGAAGTAGTCATAGTTGTGTTGGGGAAGTATACCTTTAACGACAAATGTTCCAGTGTACAATAAAAATTGTCGAAATTCAGTTCTCTTCCACTGTTCAACTTCATCCAGTCCTCTGGGCTTTCTAGTGAATTCCCTTGGAATATCCTTACAAATATTGATTAGGTTGGCACTAACTTGTTCATTTTGAGTAGCTGAAATTCTACACATTGCCCTTGGTCCTCTATTCCAAGTAAGCAGTAGCTTTTTCATGGCACTTAAACAAACCTGGTGGAGGTAGTCCAGTGGAAAGTCACATATTATGTCCAGATAATGTAGCTGAAGGAAAGGTGATACACCCCTGTGATGCCCTTCTTGTGTTTTATTAAAGCTGTATCTGTTCTCAGAGGTAGATTTTGTATCATTGGATATGTCATCCTTCCAACACATTTTCCTCTTTGACAGCACTTATCACATCCATAATATCCACTTGACCATTGATCTTGCTTGGACATCACATATTATGCGTCTTACACTTACATTAAACCTTTTCCCTTCAAATTCCACGCCCTCATTAATTGCTTTATTCAAGTCATTAATGGAATCTTATTTATTTAGATATAATTTTTTTCATATACCAGTACACATCCCAATAAGTGATTACAGGTATTACTGCAGTAGATGGTGTATGAACAGTAACCCACTAATGTAAGGCCGCCTACTAGGTGATGTTCAACAGACGGAACAGCCAAAACACGGCCGCCGATCGTCAATAAGTCATCATTCCGTGAGCCCAAAACATATATTAATGTACGTGTAATTATTTCCCACTTGGTGGAAAGTTGCATTATTATGTTATCTAACTACAGCGTACACATTCCAGTGAAATCATTATATAGATCACGCAATCCACGCTATTAGCAATTCAATCTCGTTCCGGTCTCATTCTGGCCTCGTTCCGGGCTCGTTCTGGCTAATATACAGGCCCAATATGGTTAAAATAGCAATGTGATCCTACAAAGGCACTGGCATATCCATATTAGATATGCAAGAAAAAAAAACGAAAACAAATAACATCTGTAGTTTTTCAGTTCAAATAAAAATCCTGCCTGCCTGATGAGTCCTGGAGGGACGAAATGGTTCCTTAATAGGCTGTTGCTATAGGTCCGGACCCGGACGTAGTGCAAAACTGCTATTGGTCCGGCACTTCATGTGCGCATGCACAATGAGAAACTGCAGGTAAAGTAGCAGCAGCTAAACTTCTGTCACTGTTAGACAACATATGAATCAGCTATGCTAGAATAGGTCCAGTGCTAAAACATTGCAACACTTAATTGCCGCACATCTCACGTAGGCGATAATTAGGCCTACATCTTGGTATTTGCAAGGTCGAGGCATATGTCTATTGCCACATTAAAACATCATTGTTGTCAATTATGTATGTGTGTGTGTATATATATATATATATATATATATATATATATATATATATATATATATATATATATATATACACGTTCAAGCGCAATTATGTACTAAACCATATACTCATTGTCAATTATCTTAGTGGCTATTTTGTGAATCATGGCAATTCCTTTTCCATCATTGACAAACTGATAGTCAAATGGCACTGTTTCTCCCAGGAAAGTGTACTTTTGACGAAGCAGTCCAATGACACGCTCAACATGGATTCGCAGATGAGCGAGCTTGCGTGATCGTTCCAGCTTGATTGCATGCATTTGTGTTTTCCTGTTAGTGAATGCAGGCATTTTGATTGTTGCCATCATCAATCCGACACTATCATTGACTTTCAGCTATTATGACGTCGCCTGGGAGGAGCTGATTTAGGAATCAACAGTGTTTTGTGAGGTAGTTGTTACTGACTAATAATATATTTAGTGGCTGCAACATAATGTAGAGAATGTCGAGGGTATTACTGTCGGGTGCCAAATGTATATGCCGAATAACAGTATGGGGGGGCAAATTGTTCAAAACAAATAATAGTACAGTGCGAAAAAGTCACCAGTATATTTGTTTTTTTAACGCCGAAGCAATTTTTCACTCGACGTGAAGCTAAGGGCAATGCGTCCCTAGAAAACTATGCTGATAGGTGGTATTTAGTTATTTTCTGCCGGATATGCATAAACTTTATGCGAATTCACGTCACTGCTAATATAATAACCACATTTTATATCTGCGAAAAACTGGGGAATTTTCCGTTTTTATTGAATTGAATATGCAAGCCCATTTCGACCAGTTACGACTGGTTTGAGACGCTGCACACGGCGACCATATACTGTCGGTTAACGCTGTGATAATGGCGTCTTAACTAATAATTTACCATGTCGAGCTCCAGAGAATTAATGATTCTGACCGGTTCATCTAATCATGGAAATCTAACCGTCTAACACTTCAGGATCAAAATCTAGGATCCTCAGAAGCACGGGATCCTGCTAAATTCACAACTGTCGTTCGAAAGGATGAAAACTTAGCCATCAGAGGGAGCCACATGCAGCTCCAGTTGGGAGCAAGTGATTTGGGCACAGACCACAGTGAGAATGCATCTGCCATTACATAGATAGGGTCCCTAGGAAAAAGTTAATTGTGCAGTTTGGGTGTATTAGTGAGAGCAGAAATTGTGTGAGTGAGTTAGTGTAAGTGATGTTTTTTCTGCACAGTAGCATCGGAGCTTCGAAATGATGTCATTTTATATATATCTGTTGCGAAAGGACACAGTGGCCATGAGGCAGAATGTACTCATATTTTGGAATCCAGTGAATGTCATTGCAGAAATGCAGGGGTGTCATGCATTCAAGCAATTTGTACGAAAAGGGGTATGTCATTTTCATGAATTTCACACACCTGGTGTCTTAGTGGGTCTGTCATTTGCTGTGAAATAAAAAAAATTGTAGCCATCTATGGGAACAGTGACTGTGGTCCGTGCCCAATATGAAACTTAGACTGGCTTGTTACCAAGGCAACGCATCATGGTAAAACAAGCATGGATGGCATTTTTTTGTGACAAAATATAGGTGGAAAATCAAGTTTAACACTGTCTTATCAAGCAATGGCAGTTGCATGTTATGGACTGGGTGTTTTAAAACAGATTGTATGGTGTCATGTGTGAAATTTCCAGGTGCCGGTGCTAATGCTGGGAAATGGAAGACAGTTCTTGTACATAGATTAATGTACATTTAACAAGATTTAACAAAGGCCCAGATGGCAAGTGGACAAGGAAGCCATTGGCTTATCGAGAGTCCAACAATGTTCATCTACTTATAACCCGCCCTCCTGAGATATGTGTCAACCTTGTTTTTAAACATATTCACGCTGCTAGCAGTTATACAATCTGTAGACAATTTGTTCCATTCATTTATTGTCCTCTGTGAGAACGAGTGCTTCCTGATGTCCAATCTACATTGATCCTTTACTAATTTTACCTCATGTCCTCTAGTTCTGCTATCCTTCTTGAGTGAGAAAAACATATTTCTATCAATATTTTCATACCCATTCAATATCTTAAAAACTTCAATCTGATCTCCTCTTAACCTCCTTGTCTCTAGAGTTGTTAAACCACATTCTTTCAGGCGTTCTTCATAACTAAGGTCTCTCAGTTCTGGAATCATTTTAGTTGCTCTCCTTTGTATGCGTTCAAGCGTATCTATATCTTTCTTACGATATGGTCTCCATGCTTGTATACAGTATTCTAAATGAGGTCTAACTATTGCTTTATAAAGAGGTATAATTAACTTTTTTCCCTTGTATGTTATGTTTCTTCTAATCAATCCAAGAATTTGATTACCCTTTGAAGCTGCAATACCACACTGCTCTGAAACTTTCATATCAGCGCTTATTGTAACTCCTAAGTCCTTTTCTTTTACAGTAGTACCCAGAACAGTATCTCCCATTTTATAGTTTACATTCAAGTTCCTATGTCCTGTATGTAGGCATTTACATTTCCCAAAATTGAACAACATCTGCCATTTCTCAGACCATTTCACTAATCTGTCTAGATCGTTTTGTAAATGTTGTTTATCACCATCAGTATTAACCTTTCTAAACAGTTTTGTGTCATCCGCAAATTTCAGTACGTTACTTGTTATACTGTCGTCCAAGTCATTTATATAAATTAAGAATAATATAGGTCCTAATACTGATCCTTGAGGTACCCCACTCAAAACCGATTTCCAATTTGAAACTTCTCCATCTACTACAACTCGTTGTCTTCTGTCAGTCAACCATTGTTCTATCCAGTCAGTTATGCTGTCCCCGATACCATGGGCTTTTAATTTAAGTAGTAATCTTTGATGTGGCACTTTGTCAAAAGCTTTCTGAAAATCTAAGTAGATAATATCTACTGGCGATCCCACGTCTATCCACTTAGTGATTTCTTCCAAAAAACATAACATATTTGTTAAGCATGACCTCGCTTTAAGGAATCCATGTTGAGATGAATTTAATAATTTATGCTTAACGAGGAATTCCACCATATGGTCTTTAATTAACCTTTCTAATAATTTACAAATCACTGACGTTAAACTCACTGGTCTGTAATTCTCTGACTTATTTCTCGAACCCTTTTTAAATAATGGTATGATGTTTGCTTCTTTCCATTCAAACGGAACAACTCCCTCTTTTAATGACAAGTTGAATACTCTTGCAAGTGGTATACTGATTTGTTCTACTGTTTCCATTAGTAATTTTGGAGGAATCCCATCCACTCCCGGTGATTTGTTATCTTTCATTGCCTTTATTTTCTTAGCTACCAATTCTGGAGTTACAACTAACGGACCTAAATAGTCAGATTTAGCCCCCTGAAATTTAGCATCAGCAACTGGTAATGAACTAATATCTTCTTTGGTAAACACTGAACTGAAGTAACCATTTAGGTCTTCCGCCATTAAAAACCCCTGTGATATTATATTTCCAGCACTGTCTTCTAGAGGTCCAACCTTGTCTTGTACGTTTTGTTTACTCCTGACATATGCATAAAAACTCTTGCTGTCATTTTTTATGTTACATGCTAGTTTTTGCTCATAGCTTCTTTTAGATTGTCTGATTTCAGTTGTAGCTGCATTAAGTGCCTCTTTGTATTTTGCATAGTCTTCGTCCTTTCTGGTACGCCTATAAACCCTCCACATAGTTTGTTTTAGCATTATTTTTCTAATAGCCTCTTTTGACAAGTGTTTCTTTCTACACCGTTTTCCTTGTTTTTGGAAGGGAACAAATTTATCGATGATACTCTCAATTTCATATTTTAGAATATTCCAACATTCAATTGCGGTCTTATTCATCAGCATGTTATTCCAATCTAGCTTTGCTAAGTATTTTCTCATATCTTTGTAGTTACCTTTGTGGAAGTTTCTCTTGTACGTTTTCTTATTTTTACTTTCTGATTTTACATTGATGTCAAAATGTATTTGATTATGGTCACTATTACCCAATGGTTCAAATATTTTTACATTGTCCACTAATTCTTTTTGTGATGACAAAACTATATCTAATACATTTTCTCCCCTGGTTGGTTCTAGGACGTGCTGAGTAAGAAAGCTATCCTGGATTAAAAATAGAAATTGTTGGTCCTCAATCCCTGTGCTCTCTAGAGAATTCCATTGTATGTGTCCATGGTTAAAATCTCCCATTATGATACATTCCCCTTTACTAACTTCCTTTATAGCGTTTTTATTTTTGTGTTGTCCTCTTCGTTTATGTTTGGACTTCGGTAAACTAATCCAATAGTTAATTTTGAATTACCTGAAACAATTTTGCACCAAACAGCTTCATCGCAATCTGCTTCCCTTTCTAGTTTTATTTCATAAGCCTGAATAGATTCTTTAACATATAAAATAACTCCCCCGCCCCTTCTTCCTATTCGATCTTTCCTAAACATTACATATCCTGTCAGTCCTAATTCAGCATCTGTTATATCTATGTTGGCCCATGATTCAGTTATACCAATTATGTGAGGGTCAATATCGTCTACCATAATGTTTAATTCGTTTTTCTTATTTACTATGCTCCTTGCATTTAAACATACGCATCTATAACCTTTTTCAGAGATGTTTTTCGGATGATTTGATATTGGTTTATCTGTGCTAGTGGCCTCTTGTTCTGCTTGAGACACCTCTAGGTAACCCCCCTGCACTTCTAGTTTAAAGAATGTTTACTTCCAAAAATATTTGTCATTGTACCCAAGTCACTATCTACTGCTGCTGAAAGTTTGTCCGCGAATACTGCTGCCCCCTTTCCACTTAAATGAAGCCCATCCTTCATGTACATATCAGCCCTCCCAACAAAACTTCCCCATAAATCCACAAATCCAACTTCCTCTTCCCTACATAACTTCTGGACTAACATGTTAATTGCCATCCCCCGACAATTTCGATATTTGTGACCCCTCCTGCCCATTACAGGTAAAATCCCTGACAGTATTACCTGCTCAACCCGCGTCTGTTTTAGTGTTCTGACCAACTGCCTATATTTCCTAACTATGGCAGTTGTACCCTCCCTCTCTACGTTATTTGTCCCTACGTGTACTAAAACAGATCCACCCTTACCCGAGCCTACGATGTTTTTTACCCTCTCAGTTATCGCCTCTATTTTGGCTCCAGGCAAGCAGACCACCACATCATCTCCCTTGTTTAAGACTCTGTCGGTCTTCCTAACTATCGAATCCCCCACAAACACCCTCGCTCTCTTCCTCACCCCCTCTATCAGTGCTGCAGAATAACTCTTCCGTTCGATCCCCTCCATCCCATTCTGTCCTGACCCCTTCCCTCCTGTCTCCTTCCCTCCTGTCTCCTTCCCTCCTGTCTCCTTCCCTCCTGTCTCCTTCGCTCCTGTCTCCCCCACTTCCCACTCCTTTGCTCTTGTCTCTCCCACTTCCCTCTCCTTCACTCCGGTTGTTTTCCCTCCCGTCTCCCCCACTCCCTTCTCCTTCCCTCCTGTCTCCCCTACTCCCCTCTCCTTCGCTCCGGTTGTCTTCCCTCCCGTTCCTTTCCTTCCCGTCTCCTTACGTCCTGTCTCCCTACGACCTGTCACCTTCCCTCCTCTCAGCTTCCTCCCAGGCTGCGGTGAGCTCTCCCTAGCATCTCTTGTGTCTTTCCCCACTTTATCATCTACTGTTCCCCCACCGGAACTACTGGCACAACCCCTGTTCCCTTCCCACTATTGCCACAACGAGCAGCCTCAGCTCTTCCAACTCCACCTCTAGTTCCTTCATCTTCGTACATCCCCTACATTCAAAACTAAAACTATCTGCCTGGACCTCAGCCCAGGACTTCTCGCACCCAGACTTGACGAAGTCCACCCAGTTACTACAACTGCCACAAATTAAGTGCCTTGTGGCCTTTAACTGCCGTTTGCACGGCGCCATCATACAATTTAGTTTTAATTAGTTTGCAACGTTAGCCTTGAATAAGGCTGTTTTTGTGATCAAAAGAACACTTTAGTCTAATATACTTGCTAACTGTGTCTTCTATTAACCTCGCATGAGAAAAAAAAGCCACCTAGCGAATACGGAGAACACTGTGTAACAAAACAACGAATTCAGTGTGTACTAATTTACGCTAAAATCCTGCTGTTAATTCCTTTTTACCGAAAACGTTTACTACCACTATGTCAGATATTACCTTATGTATGTAATTTAAGTAAATAGATCACTTTATCTAGCCAATGTAAACTATTCACTATGCTATCTCAATTTTCGAATAATAAACAACCCTATTATCGCTCGCTGAATTCCCTGACAGAATCCGAAACTAACTTACTCTAAAATACTCCCTCTGACTAATAATTAACAAAACCTGTTTCCTAATATATGTCTACAATACGTTTGTGTATAATATATATTCAATAGTAATACTTATTCTATTTGATATACCGCGTTTTTCTGTAAATGATCTACACCAAATTCAAGTCGCTAAGTCAATAATCATGCTGCACAATAATTTACCACACATTCCTAAACATCTAAGTTGTAGCCATATTTGCAATGTCAGCTTGTGTGTTAATCCACAGCACATAATACTTGGGCCACTGCTGATAAACAACAATAGAAAAAAGCGGTGTGAGAGAAAGCAGCATTGTTTCGGTCACGGTCATTACCCTCGGTGTATTTAGAAATTGTGCAGTTGAACAGGTGAGAGACAAATCAGTTAGTTAAAATCAATCAGTCAGACATTACTCACCAGTGTGTGTCTTTTTATATGCTTTACTGCTTGCCTGTCTGTCTGTGTGTCCAGTCTTCATTGTGGTCGCAGGGATGTGGGGGTGTGGGTTGTGTATTCCTCCCGATTATGTTGTCTCAATGACACGTGACATCAGTGATGGTATCTATCTGGCATTACCAGCATGCATTTTGTGCATGTCACTGTGTATCGTATGGCTCCAGCTTGAAAATTTGTTATGTGTTTCCACACTTAATACCCCTGAGATTTTTTTCCAGCAGAGGCCGACCTTGACCTCTGTATGCACTGTAAATCTAGGAACAGAACACAATTGTCGTTAAGTGACGCATGCTCTGCAATGCACTTATAGTTTATACATCTGCATTGTTTTTATCTCAATGCATAATGTGCATTTCACATTGTCACTCATCTTTTCTTAGGTATGTCGATGTCAAGTCATCAGCAAGACGTTTCTTCGGTCTCATCAGTTTTGCTTGAACCGATTTGCCCTCAACACCGATGAGTTCACCTGGCATAACTTTGGCGACCCATGTGAATTCGGCTTGTGCGTGTGATCTCGGCATCCACACGCCTGGTGTGGAATTGTCTGTATTGTTTTTCTTGGACATGTGCGCTTTTCTTCTCCATATTGATATCTATATCAGGGTGTTCACATCTGACGGATCTGTGAGCAGTCTGTCCAACTGACGTTGTAGCAATGGTCAGAATTTTAGTGGGGTAGACCAACTGTTTATCATACAGCACATCTATTGGCTGAGAAAATACCCCCATGTAGATTCTGAGTGGAATTTACAACCTCCTGTAGTTGAAATCTGAGCAAAAATTAGGCTTATCATCACTGTAATTGCAACAAGAGACCCTCTGATGTCCCATACAGGCTTCATTTTGCAGTGTGTCATTGACAGCTACTGGGCACCTTCAGTGACTTGAAATTAGGTCATCCATGTCAGAAATGCCAAATATTCACATGACAACTTGTCAGATATATAGCTTCTTTTCACACATACCATAATTCGTTGTACTTTGAACGCTCAATATGACCCATCGCTGTTGTGAAATACACTGAAATGCTAGCTTTTTGCACCAAAACAGTGCATATTAAAAAAAATAAAAAAATATTTTAATTACAAATTAGTTGACAATTTTAGTGTTGCATTGATGAAAATACCCCACATTTTGTGAAACACTTGTAAGACTTTCCATTTCTCCAGCACAGCAAGTAGTGTGAGCTTTAGGACTAAAGTGCATATATGCAATTCAGGGGAGTGAAAGCAATTGCTGTCCTAAAAAGTATACCATGCACAATTTGCCACGATTATAGGAGAATATAGGCTGGCACAAATGTTTAAATTTAATAATAGTATAGTGCCAAATAAGGTGCGTATAGGGTGGCATTTTTCATCAAATAAATACACGTATAGGGACGCATATTCGGCACTCAAGAGTAGGGTGTCTGAACAATTCAGGCAGGGGAGGGGGTGGGGGCTAGGAGTAAATGTAAAATGGCTTCATGGGTAATATATGCCCGTTTAAATCGCTGTGTGTGAAATTGAGTCTGATTCAGGCTCCGATTCACAGACATAATCAGTGTGTTGAATCGGTTTCCCAGTTGCTGAAAGAAAACTCAAACGGCAGGCAAACCACAAACAATTAGGCTGTGCTCAGTCTAGAACATTGGCAACGATAGAATCGATTGATTTAAGTTAAAGGTGACATGTAAAGGAATCCAAAACTGTTTATTTTATTGATGTATATTTTATTAAATCCAAAAATATTGCAATTTTTAATATGATAAAAAAATTGTTTTGATTAAAAGCCATAACTTCCATCATTATGAAGGTATTTGTATAATTTGTTCAGGGTTTCAAAACACATTAAGTGGGTCATAAATATACATCACAGTCATTTATCAGTAACAGTAACTCAATTAATAAGTCAACAATGACTAATTAGCATGCCTTGTCAACAGACCAACACATTTCAATGAAAAGCCATAACTTCCATCATTATGAATATTTCTATCCCTGCCAAAATATTCTTGCATTGTGACTATCGTGAAATTATTGTTGGAGAAATATATACTAATTGCAGGGTTTCACGTTTGAGGCGAGCGATCGTTCCCTATTGCTCGTGCAAATCAATAATCGATTTATCGCTCGCATCAATTGTTAAAATTGCTCACTACCTGCAAGTGTTCATCTTGACAAGTACTTTTTATGAGTATTAGATTCACTAGGAAAGTATCTCCTCTTTATAACCCAGTGTTCGGGCTCCAATATTCGGAGTTTACATATCATCCATCACCGCCCCGGCGATGGCGATCACAGCCCGCTGCACCAAGATTGCAAGAACGCCATTGAAAATATGCTGGCCACATGGTTTATAAAAATGATCAAATGAGTGGACTAATGTCGATTTGTGTTATGTGTAAATGTCACATAATATTGTATGTCGAAATGAATAAAATACATGTGTACATGTACAGCTAAGGAATAGTTAAAGGATCAACAATATTTTGCTACGATTCGATTGACCGACTACGCTGTAATGGGAATCAAAAATAATAACCTGGATCTGAACTACCAAAAATGTAAATGAGTTGACACGGAGTGTAAAAGTTGATTAGATATTGAAAACGATAATTTTAGTAATTGTTCCACTTCGTCTTTCAACCGCTCTGAACACATAAATTCATGATGCACATCTCCGGTACCATTTAACATTGATTCACTGTTTCATGTGCAGATGACAAATTCATATTTTTTGTGCACTGACTTATTAATTATTACATAATATTTTCATTATTCTAGTAACTTAGCACAGCACAGACCAGGCCCAACAAGTTTAATCAATATCAATCAATTAGTCTCTCACTTCAGACAAAAGAGAACGTGCTATATACATTATGTTCATATACTACTTGATAATTTTTGTAGCACCCACAACACATCATGGCGACGTCAGTTGTAAAAGTCAACTTCAGTAACGCTGACTACAAGAACTACCTGAAGGTTGGCATGGCTCTCCAGTTGACAACCAAAGCAATGACACCATTTTGTGTAGATGTGATTCAATCATTTCACACCTCACTGAAGACAAGTATTGGGAGCAGTGTGTGCAGTGCTGGATGCACTAATGCGGATATCAAGATGATGAAGAAGAAGAAATTCACTTGTGGAAGCAACGTCTGTGACAAGTGGCTGGCAGCCATTGAAGCACAACAGGCCACACGACAGTACTCGGTGCATAACACCACTGTCGCCCTGTGGCCTGTGCACCCATGGCAAATCGCCCAGTACTACATGGGCCCTGGACAAGATGCAACCAATACCAGTCCGACCCAAACTGACCCTGGTGGAATATTGCAAGTAACAGTTAACTGTCAGAAATTTCAATCACTCATCAGCACAACCAAAGTAAAAGAGGTAACATCATATCGGTTTTTATTATTGTGTAAAATTGTGATTTTAATTACTTTAACTGTTTTCAATGGGTGTAGCGTACCAGGTATTCTTTATTTGTCCATGCTAAATACATACATGTTGTGTCTAGATATATAACATTTAAAGAACTGTATTCGTATCATTATTAGTTTAAAATAAATTTTATTTCAAATTTACTTAATCTTTATGTAAATCTATGATTGCTCTGAGGAGCTTATTCATAACAAATGCATCCAACATGTAATACTTATTTTCCTTCCTGACTTACTTTGTTCAGATTAATTTTTCTTCCCAGACCCTAATTTCAACCAGTCTACCTTCTAGATCTGTCCAACCAGTCTACCTCCTTGATCTGTTCAACCAGTCTACCTCCATGATCTGTTCAACCAGTCTACCTCCTTGATCTGTCCAACCAGTCTACCTCCTAGATCTGTTCAACCAGTCTACCTCCTTGATCTGTCCAACCAGTCTACCTTCTAGATCTGTTCAACCAGTCTACCTCCTTGATCTGTTCAACCAGTCTACCTCCTTGATCTGTTCAACCAGTCTACCTCCTTGATCTGTTCAACCAGTGTACCTTCTAGATCTGTTCAACCAGTCTACCTTCTACATCTGTTCAACCAGTCTACCTCCTTGATCTGTCCAACCAGTCTACCTTCTTGATCTGTTCAACCAGTCTACCTTCTAGATCTGTTCAACCAATCTACCTTCTAGATCTGTTCAACCAGTCTACCTTCTTGATCTGTTCAACCAGTCTACCTTCTAGATCTGTTCAACCAGTCTACCTCCTTGATCTGTTCAACCAGTCTACCTCCTTGATCTGTTCAACCAGTCTACCTTCTAGATCTGTTCAACCAGTCTACCTCCTTGATCTGTTCAACCAGTCTACCTTCTAGATCCGTTCAACCAGTCTACCTTCTAGATCTGTTCAACCAGTCTACCTTCTTGATCTGTTCAACCAGTCTACCTCCTTGATCTGTTCATACACATCATTGACCTGTTAATGTTGTTGTTATTGCTTGTGATAGATAACTGGCATGTCTCCTCAATCTGTTCATGCACATCATTGACCTGTTAATGTTGTTATTATTGCTTGTGATAGATAACTGTGACATGTCTCTTCAATCTGTTCATACACATCATTGACCTGTTAAGTTGTTATTATTGCTTGTGATAGATAACTGACATATCTCCTCAATCTGTTCATACACATCATTGACATGTTAACGTTGTTATTATTGCTTGTGTTGGATAACTGTGACATGTCTCCTCAATCTGTTCATTCACATCATTGACCTGTTAATGTTGTTTTATTGCTTGTGGTTGATAACTGTGACATGTCTCCTCAATCTGTTCATACACATCATTGACCTGTTAATGTTGTTGTTATTGCTTGTGATAGATAACTGCAACATGTCTCCTCAATCTGTTCATGCACATCATTGACCTGTTAATGTTGTTGTTATTGCTTGTGATAGATAACTGTGACATGTCTCCTCAATCTGTTCATGCACATCATTGACCTGTTAATGTTGTTATTATTGCTTGTGATAGATAACTGTGACATGTCTCTTCAATCTGTTAATACACATCATTGACCTGTTAATGTTGTTATTATTGCTTGCGATAGATAACTGTGACATGTCTCCTCAATCTGTTCATACACATCATTGACCTGTTAACGTTGTTATTATTGCTTGTGATAGATAACTGTGACATGTCTCTTCAATCTGTTAATACACATCATTGACCTGTTAATGTTGTTATTATTGCTTGTGATAGATAACTGAGACATGTCTCCTCAATCTGTTCATGCACATCATTGACCTGTTAATGTTGTTGTTATTGCTTGTTATAGATAACTGACATGTCTCCTCATTCTGTTCATACGCATCATTGACCTGTTAATGTTGTTGATATTGCTTGTGATAGATAACTGTGACACGTCTCCTCAATCTGTTCATGCACATCATTGACCTGTTAACAAGATTTAACAAGATTTAACAAGATTGCCATCTCGAACAACAAGTTCCAGATGGCAAGTGGACAAGGAAGCCATTGGCTTATCGAGAGTCCAACAATTTTCTCATCTATGTGTAGCCCGCCCTTATCAGATAGCTGTCAATTCTATTTTTAAACATATTCACACTACTAGCATTAACACAATCGTTTGGCAGTTTGTTCCATTCATTTATCACCCTCTGTGAGAATGAGTACTTTCTCATGTCCAACCTACACTGCTCCTTAACTAATGCTGCTTTGTGTCCTCTGGTTCTACTGCCTTCTTTAAGTTTGAAGAACATATTCCTATCAACATCCTCATAACCGTTCACTATTTTAAACACTTCTATTTGGTCTCCTCTTACTCTCCTGGTCTCTAGTGTTATCAAACCACATTGTAATAAGCGACTTTCGTAACTAAGGTCTCTTAATTCTGGAATCATCTTAGTTGCTCTTCGTTGTATTCTTTCTAGCTTATCTATGTCTTTTTTACGATATGGCCTCCATGCTTGAATACAATATTCCAAATGTGGTCTAACTATTGCTTTGTACAGGGGTACAATTAGATGTTTCTCCTTATATGTGATAGTTCTCCTATTTAGGCCTAGAATTCGATTTCCTTTCGAAGCAGCAATCCCACATTGCTCTGAAACTTTCATGTCAGCATTAAATGTTACTCCTAAATCCTTTTCTTGTGTGGTTCTACCTAGTACAGCATCCCCCATTTTATATTCCTCGTCCATATTTCCATGTCCTATGTGTATACATTTACACTTCCCAAAATTGAATAACATTTGCCATTTTTCTGACCATTTAACTAATTTTTCTAGATCATCCTGTAAACTTTGTTTATCTGTTTCATTAGTAACCTTTCTGAATACTTTTGTGTCATCTGCAAATTTGAGTACTTTGCTAGATATGTCATCCTCCAAATCATTTATATATATTAAAAACAGTATAGGGCCTAACACTGATCCCTGTGGTACCCCACTCAAAACAGATTTCCAGTTTGAAATCTTACCATCTACTATTACTCTCTGTCTTCTGTGTGTAAGCCACTTTTCTATCCAGTTGATTACATCATTGCCTATACCATGGGCTTTTAGTTTAAGTAACAATCTTTGATGTGGCACTTTATCGAAAGCTTTCTGAAAATCTAAGTAGACAACATCCACTGGTGACCCGTGATCTACCCACTTTGTAATTTCTTCTAAAAAACATAAGAGATTGGTTAGACATGACCTTGCTTTTAGGAATCCATGTTGAGATGTATTTATTAATTTATGTTTTATGAGGAATTCCACCATGTGGTCTCTAATTAATGTTTCAAGTAATTTACATACAACTGATGTTAAACTCACTGGTCTGTAATTTTCTGGCTTCTTCCTCGATCCCTTCTTAAACAGCGGCGTAATGTTTGCTTCTTTCCATTCTGAAGGAACTATTCCTTCTTCTAGTGACAAGTTAAATAAGTTTGCAAGTGGTGTACTAATTTGATCAACAATTTCCTTTAGCAGTTTTGGTGGTATCCCATCAACTCCAGGTGATTTATTATCTTTCATCTTCTTGTTAATGTTGTTGTTATTGCTTGTGATAGATAACTGTGACATGTCTCCTCAATCTGTTCATGCACATCATTGACCTGTTAATGTTGTTGTTCAGGGGTGGGTTCAATTACACATAATTATATCAATTACAATTACATTTCAATTTTTAGTTCAATTACAATTACAATTACACTCATAATTTTTCAATTCAATTACAATTACAATTACACTGTTTCAATTTCAATTACAATTACATTATGCGGAACCAAATATATTCAGCATTTGTTAATTATATAGTTTTGCACTTTTGCTGAATTTCAATATTTTGTACACAATTGATAAACAAATATAACGGTAATGATTGTAAATTGTTGAAGAATTGTGGCTTGAATTTTGAATTGTACTAAATAAAAAGACAGCCGTTTAAACATATTTTTATTATATAAATATATATTTTAAATCTGGTATATAGACATTAATAAATGTTATATATATATATATATATATATATGTTGATGTATTTATAAACTCTTTCAAATCAATGTATAAGGGTGGGCTACACATAGATGAGAAAATTGTTGGACTCTCGATAAGCCAATGGCTTCCTTGTCCACTTGCCATCTGGAACTTGTTGTTCGAGATGGCGATCTTGTTAAATCTTGTTAAATGTAGGTACTTGTCTTAACAGAGGGTACATGAGTTTTGCTTATATAAAGACATTAGACAATGTCCACAAGGCTTCACCTCCTGTAGTTGCATAATCTGTCTTGGAAAGGAAAGCATGCTGTGTGTCTGTGGCTGTAGCAGTGCTAATTATTGTTTGCTGAAAGGGTGGATTAGCACCTGTCCATGGCCCTGTGTACTCTAAGGGTCTCTAACCAGACTGCAAACTGGTACAGTATTAAACAATGGTAGCCCAGACTGTCTCACTTGAGTCAACATACTGAATTGAGAACAACTAGCACAAGCTCTAAGTGGACTTTAACTCAGGGCTTCTGACTTGAAAAGATACTTCCTCTGGAAGATAACTTTGTGTAGCTTCACTGCATTCAAAAAGGGAATAGCTCAGACATACACAATGTCATAAAATATTTGACTGTCAGGCTATCTGGTGTCAATACTGCTACACAAGTGTGCACACTTTGTGCTTTTGTATTAAAAGACATACAAAACTCTGTTGATCTCAGTGCTTGTAAACAATTATTTGTGCTAAATTCATATAAATTACCGATTACAAAAATCAGAAGTAAAAAAAATCATAAATCAATGATTTTATGGAGTGATTTAAATCAATGATTTAAATAAAATGATTTAAATCAAAAAACCCTGAACCTGTATGAGACTTAAATTATATTTTATTGACAGTTTGTTCAGGTAGTTTGTGATATGAAAAGTACTGTAATTGATTGTAATTGATTGTAATTGAAATAAATTTTCAATTATACAAAATATAACAATTACAATTACAGCACAAATTTGAAACCATAATCAATTACAATTACAATTACACAATTTTGCTGTAATCAATTACAATTACGTAATTGGACCCAGCCCTGTTGTTGTTATTGCTTGTGATAGATAACTGTGACATGTCTCCTCAATCTGTTCATACACATCATTGACCTGTTAATGTTGTTGTTATTGCTTGTGATAGATAACTGTGACATGTCTCCTCAATCTGTTCATGTACATCATTGACCTGTTAATGTTGTTGTTATTGCTTGTGATAGATAACTGTGACATGTCTCCTCAATCTGTTCATGCACATCATTGACCTGTTAATGTTGTTGTTATTGCTTGTGATAGATAATTGTGACATGTCTCCTAAATCACACTCAAAAGATGACACTTGTTGTTTCTCAGGTGAGGGATGTCAGGAATGCTGTGATGCACAACTCTAACTTTCAGTTTGTTGATGCTGATATGAAGAAGCATCTTCAGTGTATGGTTGACTTACTGCAGGAGCCAACTCTACAGATACAGTACACAACTGCAGCAAACGATGCAATCACTGAAATCAACCAGGTATGATTAGGGGGATGAAATAGTGTCTCTGATTGTGGTAACTCATTATTAAATTATGTCATATGGAAAAAACTTAAGAACAAGGGAAGAATTGTTTTGTTTGTTTCCTTAGTTTCTTGGAAAAGTGGAAATTTTGATGAATTTGTATTACTGACTCGGCTGTTGATAATCGCTGGTGTCCATAAGTTAATTACAAAGTATTTGGTCGTTTCTCATGAAATGTTCACAATTGATGTTTAGGACCATTACTCCTTCAATAAACTGAGTAGACGGTTGTGATCAGGTCGTACGTTTGCGTCTTGATTAGGTCTTTTGGAGGAACCCTACTTTTATTTATGTACCATGAAAACGCTGAGTACTGTCTGCAGTAAATGGGTCATTTTTGCTCCTTCTTGTGCAATATTTACACAATGACATCTTTAAAACAGTTTTTATTATTGGAACCATCTTTGTAAGACATACAGTTAATAGTTAGCTACAATGGCATATATTTCATTAATCACTGACAACAATATTAACTTTTCTGGTCAAACCCATGAATTTTCCTGATTATTTTTTGTTGGGGAAGTTTTTGTGAAACCTTACATCACACTACTTCATACAGGTAAATGCAGTACAAAATATCACAAAATAACATGGATTTCTCATAGAACGTGATGCTTCAGATGGATAGTTTGATTACACAGTGTTTTAAATTAAGATCATTGGATAATAACTGGTGGGAGGTCCCAAAACCGATTTGGGGAATTTTTTTATGCAACTGGTACATCACACATTTGCAGATACGTCTTGAAAAGAGGTCAATACATTAGTGAGAACTATTAACATGTCATCAATGACATGTCAAGCTAAAGCATTTTCCTACGTTTTATGTTTTACTTTTTACGGGCCTTGTAACCGTTTGTCGCCCGACACCACCTGAAACCGTACGTCGCCAAGAACTGCATGGTGATTTACCCAGAGTAATCTTCATGGGAATTAAAGCAGCGCCAAATGAATAGAATGGAGTCCAGTTTTGCCAAAGACCCAAAGAACACATTTGGTAAGTGTGTTTTTGAATATATGTTTCTACACATTTCTATGAATGTCTTATTAATGTCTAGTAGTGAGTAAATTGGTGATTTTCACCGAGTTAATATGTGCGCTTCATCTTCAGGAGCAATAATACATCGTTTACAGTGTTCTTTGCGGGAACAGACGTGCTCCAACTTGGAGATGACAGACGGTTTCAGGCGACTTACGACAGCAGCATTATCGAGATATATTTCCTGGAGCTGTTTGATAGCCATATTATGTTTCTAAATAATGGTTTTATTTGTATAATGGGTATGCTAAATATGTAACGTGTCATTAGAATAAAATAACAACCGTTTTCATATAAAATGTCATCTAAATGAAATAAACAATTGATGGAAATTTTAAGCAAATGTTGCAAATCATCATATATTTGTAGTCGTCTACATTTACTATATTAGTGGCTGAAGCCACTATTATATGTCATGTGTTGGCAAACTTTATTTCTACAGAATATATAACACAGATGTTAAACATGTTTTCAGACATCAGAATGGGTGCCAATCTCACCAAGTCCAGCGCACATGCTCCGTGCCAGGGAATTCCCGAAGATACACAGAAAGGAAGAGGAGGAGGAGGAGGAAGAGGAAGAGGAAGAGCAGTCGCAGCAGTATCGCCAATATGACACTATCGTAATAGCTAGTATGGCATAACACACCACGCCTCTAACATAATGTGGCTGGCACAGACGTTGCGGCTCTCTCGCACATTCTGTAAGAGCCTAGGAGCGGCCTCTGCAAGGAACTATAATTTATAAGACACACCAAGCCCAAGATAGGGGGCAGTAAGAAGCGACGCAGACGAAGATGTGACCTGTAATGTATTAACAGATTCCCGATGTCGCAATACAGGAACCACACAATATGTGTCCTTGTAGCCAAATTTCCAGCACACTTTGGCAGCGCTTCACGTTTGAAAACAACATGCTTCTGTTGCATCGTAATGCCAAACGCTCAACTCAAACTCTGTGCACAAAAATATGAATTCGTCATCCGCACATGAAATGGTGAAACAATGTTAAAGGGCACCGGAGATGTGCATCGTGAATTTATGTGTTCAGAGAGGTTGAAAGACGAAGTGCAACAATTATAAAAATTTTCGTTTTCAATGTTTGATTAATTTTTACACTCCATGTCAACTCATATGCATGTTTGGTAGCTCAGTTCCAGGTTATTATTTTCGATTCCCATTACAGTATAGTCGGTCAATCAGATTGTAGCGAACTATTGTCTTTCCCTTATCTATTCCATAACTGTACATGTATACATGTATTTTATTCAATTCGACATACAACAGCATGTGACATTTAAACATAATACACATTGAACTAGTTCACTCATCTGATAACTTTTTATAAACCACGCAGCCAGCACATTGTGGCTTCGATGCCGTTCTTGCAATCTCGCGATTCTCGGTACATTGGGCTGCGATCGCCAACCCCGGTGATGGATAATATGGATACTCTGAATATTGGACCCCAAACACTGTATTATAAAGAGGCAGGGTTGGCATGTAGCGAAGTAAAAGTACTTTATTACAATACTTGAGTAGTTATTTCAAGTAATTGGCATGTAACCAAGTAGAATTTTTACTAAATACTTTTACTTGTAACGAAGTAGTTTTATCTAAAGTAACGCGACTTTTTACTTCGGTACTTTTATTTACTTTGCAATATATTTTCGTAACATTTTTTGCGAAACCGTTGCTGTTGGTGGCGCTCCACCAAAAACGACACTTCTTAAACTGTGCATAGTCACCAGTCCAAAAGCTAAAAATATCATCCAATCGCATGCCAGTTCGCGATCATATTTGCATACAAACCTCTCTTTGGGAAATCGATGCAACCACTGTATAGCAGACAAGTTTAAATCTGTGCAATGCAGAATTGCTGAAGCCAAGCTTAATAAGTTTAAGATGGATGGAACATAAAGATAAAGTGTCTGCTGTTGGGTCATGTATCCATTGTTGTAAAGTTCCCAGCTAGCCCCTGACACATCTGGTATTTGTAGCAGCATTGTTATAGGTTTGGTGTTGCAGATTTGCAAAAAAAATATTGGTGATGGCATTGCAAATTTCCTCCTGGTTTCTTTTTCCACAACTCAGCACAAATGCTGGAAGTATTTATTTCAGTATTTTAGGACTTTGCAACATTTATTGGTTTTGACTATATAATGTCCTGTTTATACAGTGCTGAAAGCTTCTGTTTTAGATTGAGAAGGCTGACATCGATATCAATGACACTGCAATCCTTGAGCAGGAACGCAATATTTGGAAAAGCATGATTGCTAGCCAAACTACCAATCACATGGTAAGTATTGTGGTATTAATGAAATAGAAGTCACAGTAAAATGCAATGAAACGTCCATGCACAGACGTCATAGTAAAACGCCATGAAATGTCCACAGATGGATGTTATAATAAAACGCCATAGCAAAACGATTAGCGATTAACATAGCAAATAAATGAACGCCTTTGTGAGACGAGGTCAAAACGAGCTTCCATTCCTCGCCAGTGGCGCAGACACTCGTAAACTGCTGGCAGCCAGGGTTGGAGCCATTATAATGATAATGATGATGAAGGTGTTAATTACATAATGATGATGAAATTATGATGAAGGTATTAATTACATAATGAAATGACGATGAAGGTATTAATTACATAATTATAATGATGATGAAGGTATTAATTATGGAATGATGATGAAGGTATTAATTACATAATTATAATGATGATGAAATGATGATGAAGGTATTAATTACGGAATGATGATGAAATGATGATGAAGGTATTAATTACATAATGATAATAATGATAAAACGATCATGAAGGTATTAATTACATAATGATAATGATGATGAAAATTACCTATTTTAAAATCAAGTAATGATAATGAAACCCTGTAATAAAAAATTATGATCATTATGCCATCAGGTTACTTCATTGTGTTGTTACCATTTAAGGTAGTTGGGGCGGCTAGTGTGGCAGTTGATTAAGGTATTTGGGGCGGCTAGCGTGTCAGTTGATTAAGGTAGTTGGGGCGGCTAACGTGCAGTTGATTTTTGTTCTTCATAACAAGTTAAAATATACTGAACTAAACGTCGACACCACAAAAAATCACCCGGCACTAATGTCATATTTCGGCATGGGATGTGGTGCCACCGGTTTGTCGTAGGTTCCATTGTGACTGGATGCATATTTAATTTGGCTCTCATCCAAGGATTTAGCTAACAACAAATAAGAGTATACAGTTTACAAGATGCATTCAAACCAACTTTAAACTTTGGTTATGTTGACTCAACTGTCACACTGAAATGATGTTCATAGTTTGGAATCTTGGTAATGGTGTTGATTGGCTAATGGCACTTCACACAATGAAGTCGATAACGGTCAAACATGTATCTGAAGCCAGACTTTTCCTGGTGAGTTTATGAAGGTGAGCGAGAATCAGATAAGTGAGACAAGGCGGTTGTGAGAGTAACAAATGGTGGCGCCACCTCATAGGACCTTGTTAATCAAGGCTATTGACGGAATTTGATGGATGGAATTTGATGCATATAACAGTTGTATCCTTTGGTGGACTGGGCACTGCTCTACAAGATGAACGATGAACTTGTATCATATATTTGGACATCAAGGCTCGATGCAGCCACTGCTGTGGGCTGTGTAGTGATGCTATTTATATAATTTTAATGTTATAATAATTTGTGTTAATATGGCCGACCCCCACCTCAAAATCCAACCTCCCAAATATTTTTTATAGTAGCGTATTGTTGCGCACTGACTGTCTAAGATGCAGCTGTGGTCAGTGGCGTATTGTTGCACACTGGCTGTCTAAGATGCAGCTGTGGTCAGTAGCGTATTATTGCTGCACACTGACTGTCTAAGATGCAGCTGTGGTCAGTGGCGTATTGTTGCACACTGGCTGTCTAAGATGCAGCTGTGGTCAGTAGCATATTGTTGCACACTGGCTGTCTAAGATGCAGCTGTGGTCAGTGGCGTATTGTTGCACACTGACTGTCTAAGATGCAGCTGTGGTCAGTGGCGTATTGTTGCACACTGGCTGTCTAAGATGCAGCTGTGGTCAGTGGCGTATTGTTGCACACTGGCTGTCTAAGATGCAGCTGTGGTCAGTGGCGTATTGTTGCACACTGGCTGTCTAAGATGCAGCTGTGGTCAGTGGCGTATTGTTGCACACTGGCTGTCTAAGATGCAGCTGTGGTCAGTGGCGTATTGTTGCACACTGGCTCTCTAAGATGCAGCTGTGGTCAGTGGCGTATTGTTGCACACTGGCTGTCTAAGATGCAGCTGTGGTCAGTGGCATATTATTGTTGCGCACTGACTGTCTAAGATGCAGCTGTGGTCAGTAGCATATTGTTGCGCACTGGCTGTCTAAGATGCAGCTGTGGTCAGTAGCATATTGTTGCGCACTGGCTGTCTAAGATGCAGCTGTGGTCAGTAGCATATTGTTGCGCACTGGCTGTCTAAGATGCAGCTGTGGTCAGTGGCATATTATTGTTGCGCACTGGCTGTCTAAGATGCAGCTGCAGTCAGTAGCATATTGTTGCGCACTGGCTGTCTAAGATGCAGCTGTGGTCAGTAGCATATTGTTGCGCACTGGCTGTCTAAGATGCAGCTGTGGTCAGTGGCATATTATTGTTGCGCACTGGCTGTCTAAGATGCAGCTGTGGTCAGTGGCATATTATTGTTGCGCTCTGGCTGTCTAAGATGCAGCTGTGGTCAGTAGCATATTGTTGCGCTCTGGCCATCTAAGGTGCAGCTGCGGTCAGTAGCATATTATTATTTTTATAGGAAATCAAGAAGATAATTGAGGCGAACGGAGACCTGAAGAAGCGACTCGGTGATGTCTACACAAGCTTGAAAAGTGAAATTAACGATATAAAACGTACGTAGCAACACAAAAAAGTATTGTCCCTTGTATAGAATTGCAACACGTGCATGATCGTTCTTATGTATTTACATACCATTGTACACAGTAATACAACACATCAACAACTAACTAAGTGGCCATTGTACACGGTAATACAACACAACAACAACTAACTAAGGGGCCATTGTACACGGTAATACAACACAACAACAACTAACTAAGGGGCCATTGTACACGGTAATACAACACAACAACAACTAACTAAGGGGCCATTGTACACGGTAATACAACACAACAACAACTAACTAAGGGGCCATTGTACACGGTAATACAACACAACAACAACTAACTAAGGGGCCATTGTACACGGTAATACAACACAACAACAACTAACTAAGGGGCCATTGTACACGGTAATACAACACAACAACAACTAACTAAGGGGCCATTGTACACGGTAATACAACACAACAACAACTAACTAAGGGGCCATTGTACACGGTAATACAACACAACAACAACTAACTAAGGGGCCATTGTACACGGTAATACAACACAACAACAACTAACTAAGGGGCCATTGTACACGGTAATACAACACAACAACAACTAACTAAGGGGCCATTGTACACGGTAATACAACACAACAACAACTAACTAAGGGGCCATTGTACACGGTAATACAACACAACAACAACTAACTAAGGGGCCATTGTACACGGTAATACAACACAACAACAACTAACTAAGGGGCCATTGTACACGGTAATACAACACAACAACAACTAACTAAGGGGCCATTGTACACGGTAATACAACACAACAACAACTAACTAAGGGGCCATTGTACACGGTAATACAACACAACAACAACTAACTAAGGGGCCATTGTACACGGTAATACAACACAACAACAACTAACTAAGGGGCCATTGTACACGGTAATACAACACAACTACAACTAACTAAGTGGCCATTGTACACGGTAATACAACACAACAACAACTAACTAAGGGGCCATTGTACACGGTAATACAACAACAACTAACTAAGGGGCCATTGTACAAGGTAATACAACACAACAACAACTAACTAAGGGGCCATTGTACACGGTAATACAACACGACAACTAACTAAGGGGCCATTGTACAAGGTAATACAACACAACAACAACTAACTAAGGGGCCATTGTACACGGTAATACAACACAACAACAACTAACTAAGGGGCCATTGTACAAGGTAATACAACACAACAACAACTAACTAAGGGGTCATTGTACAAGGTAATACAACACAACAACAACTAACTAAGGGGTCATTGTACAAGGTAATACAACACAACAACTAACTAAGGGGCCATTGTACACGGTAATACAACACAACAACAACTAACTAAGGGGCCATTGTACAAGGTAATACAACACAACAACAACTAACTAAGGGGCCATTGTACACGGTAATACAACACAACAACAACTAACTAAGGGGCCATTGTACAAGGTAATACAACACAACAACAACTAACTAAGGGGTCATTGTACAAGGTAATACAACACAACAACAACTAACTAAGGGGCCATTGTACACGGTAATACAACACAACAACAACTAACTAAGGGGCCATTGTACACAGTAATATAACACAACAACAACTAACTAATGGGCCATTGCGCACGGTAATACAACACAACAACAACTAACTAAGGGGCCATTGTACAAGGTAATACAACACAACAACAACTAACTAAGGGGTCATTGTACAAGGTAATACAACACAACAACAACTAACTAAGTGGCCATTGTACACGGTAATACAACACAACAACAACTAACTAAGGGGCCATTGTACAAGGTAATACAACACAACAACAACTAACTAAGGGGCCATTGTACACGGTAATACAACACAACAACAACTAACTAAGGGGCCATTGTACAAGGTAATACAACACAACAACAACTAACTAAGGGACCATTGTACACGGTAATACAACACAACAACAACTAACTAAGGGGCCATTGTACAAGGTAATACAACACAACAACAACTAACTAAGGGGTCATTGTACAAGGTAATACAACACAACAACAACTAACTAAGGGGCCATTGTACACGGTAATACAACACAACAACAACTAACTAAGGGGCCATTGTACAAGGTAATACAACACAACAACTAACTAAGGGGCCATTGTACAAGGTAATACAACACAACAACAACTAACTAAGGGGCCATTGTACACGGTAATACAACACAACAACAACTAACTAAGGGGCCATTGTACACGGTAATACAACACAACAACAACTAACTAAGGGGCCATTGTACACGGTAATACAACACAACAACAACTAAGGGGCCATTGTACAAGGTAATACAACACAACAACAACTAACTAAGGGGCATTGTACAAGGTAATACAACACAACAACAACTAACTAAGGGGCCATTGTACACGGTAATACAACACAACAACTAACTAAGGGGCCATTGTACACGGTAATACAACAACAACTAACTAAGGGGCCATTGTACACGGTAATACAACACAACAACAACTAACTAAGTGGCCATTGTACACGGTAATACAACACAACAACAACTAACTAAGGGGCTATTGTACACGGTAATACAACACAACAACAACTAACTAAGGGGCCATTGTACACGGTAATACAACACAACAACAACTAACTAAGGGGCCATTGTACACGGTAATACAACACAACAACAACTAACTAAGTGGCCATTTTACACGGTAATACAACACAACAACAACTAACTAAGGGGCCATTGTACACGGTAATACAACACAACAACAACTAACTAAGTGGCCATTGTACACGGTAATACAATACAACAACAACTAACTAAGGGGCCATTGTACACGGTAATACAACACAACAACAACTAACTAAGGGGCCATTGTACAAGGTAATACAACACAACAACAATTAACTAAGGGGCCATTGTACACGGTAATACAACACAACAACAACTAACTAAGGGGCCATTGTACAAGGTAATACAACACAACAACTAACTAAGGGGCCATTGTACACGGTAATACAACACAACAACAACTAACTAAGGGGCCATTGTACAAGGTAATACAACACAACAACAACTAACTAAGGGGCCATTGTACACGGTAATACAACACAACAACAACTAACTAAGGGGCCATTGTACAAGGTAATACAACACAACAACAACTAACTAAGGGGTCATTGTTCAAGGTAATACAACACAACAACAACTAACTAAGGGGTCATTGTACAAGGTAATACAACACAACAACAACTAACTAAGGGGCCATTGTACACGGTAATACAACACAACAACAACTAACTAAGTGGCCATTGTACACGGTAATACAACACAACAACAACTAACTAAGGGGCCATTGTACAAGGTAATACAACACAACAACTAACTAAGGGGCCATTGTACACGGTAATACAACACAACAACAACTAACTAAGGGGCCATTGTACAAGGTAATACAACACAACAACAACTAACTAAGGGGCCATTGTACACGGTAATACAACACAACAACAACTAACTAAGGGGCCATTGTACAAGGTAATACAACACAACAACAACTAACTAAGGGGCCATTGTACAAGGTAATACAACACAACAACAACTAAATAAGGGGCCGTTCACAATTGTTGACATTTACCTATCTGTACAAAATGTACTAATCCTCACACCCCCTCCATGAATTAGTACTTAAAAGGATGATAATTGTCCACGTTAAAAAACATCGATGTAACAAAGTTAAGACACAGTGATTGTGTATGGGACAGAATATGTTTATATACATTTATCTCCAATAATTATGTTAAAGTTCTGTGTTTTTCTAACAACGCCATGGTGTCATTCATATTAATAACTGTTTTCACTGAAGTTGTGAATTTCCACACCGTGAATGGTTACGTGATTTAAAACTTTAGTAGTTCTGCAGCAGTTCACCATGTGGCGCTGCATGATGCACCAGGGCTCATATTTCACATGCGACTGACATTTAAAAAAAAAATTCCCAGGCCATGACCCCCTCCCTTTTTAGCAAAAAGGGCATGATTCCCTCCCTCTTTATTATGCAGGCCATGACCACATCCCCCTTTAGTACACAGGCCATGACCCCCTCCCCTTTAGTACACAGGCCATGACCCTCTCCCCCTTTAGTACATAGGCCATGACCCCTTCCCCCTTCAGAACACAGGCCATGCTCCCCCTTTAGAAAACAAGACATGACCCACTCCCCCTTTAGTACACAGGCCATGACACCCCTCTTCTTTAGTACACAGGCCATGACCACTCCCCCCTTTAGCACACAAGCCATTATCCCCCTCCCCCTTTAGTACACAGACCATGACCCCCCTCCGCATTTAGTACACAGGCAATGCTCCCCCTTTAGTACACAGGTCATGACCCCCCTTTAGTACATAGGTCATGTCCCCCTCCCCCTTTAGTACACAGGCCATGACCTCCTCTTCTATAGTACACACACCATTATCGCCCTCCCCTTTAGTACACAGGCCATGACCGCCTTCGCCATTAGTACACAGGCCATGACCACTACCCCTTTATTACACATGCCAGGATGCCCTCCCCCTTTAGTACATAGGCCATGACCCCCTCTTCTTTAGTACACACGCCATTATCCCCCTCCCCTTTAGTACACAGGCCATGACCGCCTTCGCCATTAGTACACAGGCCATGACCACTACCCCTTTATTACTCATGCCAGGACGCCCTCCTCCTTTAGTACACCGGCCATGACCCCATCCCCATTAGTACATAGGCCATGACCCCCTCCCCTTTGGTACACATGCCATGACCCCCTCCCCCTTTAGTACACAGGCAGTGACCCCCTCCCCTTACACAGGCCATGTAGTATTTAGTATACTGTGAACAGGTAAATGTCGACAGTTGTGAACGACCCCTAAAAGAGAGTTTAAAACATTAGATTCACTAGTATTTGGTCGCAAGGCTAAGGTCATAGTGTTTAATTTAAAGCAATATCCAAACGATTCTTGCTCACAATGACTTATTCCATGACTAATAATATAATAATTACAGGTTTATACTGGACATGTGGTGTGCGTAGTGCCTTAGTGAATGCATAATCAGGAAGACCGTAATCAGGAATACCATGATCAGGAACACCATGCAGAATATGTTTTGTAAGAATTTACAATACTGTTACCAACATAGAAATGTTTATATTATGGTGTTATGCCATATGGGACAAACGTCAAGAAACACTGAATTTGTAACTGGGTTTATCCACATCTGGACATCTAGAAGACAACGATTGTTCCAACAATTTGTTAAGTTTGAAGTGGTAGTTTGACTTGCAATGTAGTTTTTGTAGGTCTGCTATTTAAATGAAGACACAGTTGCAGATATGGCATTGATAATTTGAGGTCACACATTGTTCAGAACAGTCATAAAATGATTATGTATGTGTGACCGCACTTTCAGGAAGAAACTGTTGATTGAACATTGTGATATATCATTAGTGGACGTATGTGCACAAGTGCTATGTGTTTTCAGAAAAACAACAGGAGACAGACCTGGAAGTTAGCGCAAAGTTTCAGAAAATGGAAAGTAAGTTCATTCAAGCTGAGTCATTTGATTTCATGACGATGTGTTCAATCCAATATTTCAGCAAGAAACATTAGTTATGTATTGGTTGTTCAATATGTTGTTGTTTTTGGCAGTTTCAATATCCAAGCACTAGCAAACATTTTACATTATTCAAGTTATATGAATAAAGATGTCAAAACTACAAAATATAGTACTGAGCAGCATACCAAAATATACATGAGAAACCATGTATGAGATTCTGAGATGACTACTGTGTAAGGATTCAGGATTCAAGATGTCTCTCCAAAAGTCAACATAATAATCCATACATGAATTATTTTAATGACATACAGCATTCTAATTAGTAAAACTCTGTAAACAGGAGAGAGGTGAAGGTTTATTGCCCTTGTTAAAGTATCAGTGTCGAACACAGTTTTTCATGCCCAGGAGCTGCTGGCACAGCTTTCTAAAGGAGGTGCTGGCACAGCTTTCTAAAGGAGGTGCTGGCACAGCTTTCTAAAGGAGGTGCTGGCACAGCTTTCTAAAGGAGGTGCTGGCACAGCTTTCTAAAGGAGGTGCTGGCACAGCTTTCTAAAGGAGGTGCTGGCGCAGCTTTCTAAAGGAGGTGCTGGCACAGCTTTCTAAAGGAGGTGCTGGCGCAGCTTTCTAAAGGAGGTGCTGGCGCAGCTTTCTAAAGGAGGTGCTGGCGCAGCTTTCTAAAGGAGGTGCTGGCGCAGCTTTCTAAAGGAGGTGCTGGCACAGCTTTCTAAAGGAGGTGCTGGTGCAGCTTTCTAAAGGAGGTGCTGGCGCAGCTTTCTAAAGGAGGTGTTGGCACAGCTTTCTAAAGGAGGTGCTGGCACAGCTTTCTAAAGGAGGTGCTGGCGCAGCTTTCTAAAGGAGGTGCTGGCGCAGCTTTCTAAAGGAGGTGTTGGCGCAGCTTTCTAAAGGAGGTGCTGGCGCAGCTTTCTATAGGAGGTGCTGGCGCAGCTTTCTAAAGGAGGTGCTGGCGCAGCTTTCTAAAGGAGGTGCTGGCGCAGCTTTCTAAAGGAGGTGCTGGCGCAGCTTTCTAAAGGAGGTGCTGGTGCAGCTTTCTAAAGGAGGTGCTGGCGCAGCTTTCTAAAGGAGGTGCTGGTGCAGCAGAAACACGAAATACAGTCCCTTAGTCACACGTGTCGCCTCATACTTGTTCCAGCAGACGCTGTGTGGGTTTTCTGGGGCATACAGATCTTCTTGGTCCTATGGCCACCACGGGTGATGTCACCCTTTCAAAGCCCCCCCCCCGAAAGATGCTGACTCTTGGGGCACTACCATCTTTGTCTCGTCCTCGGTATCCTCAACATCGATCACTGGGTGGTCTACTGCTACTTCGTGTGGCAATCTGAAATATGGACGTGTTTCGAATCGTGTGTGACCCATCAAACATTAGACTGTGCGGTGTGAAGGCTGTCGTCACGTGTGGTGTATAGCAATAAGCTTGAAGCATCCTTTACATCTCAGTGCGCCATGCTAGCTTGTTGATGCTAGCGGCCTTCAGAGCTTTATCAGTGTTTTTCTTTCAAAACCAGAGGTCAGTTGTCTGCTGTCACCACTTCTGGGAAACTTAACAGACTGATCACATTGTCCACTACAGGGATCAATGTCCCCTGGGAAGTACTCCTCACCACCTCTACGATTGGGTACCGAGAGAATTCATCAAATATGACAAGCCAATACTCTGCTGTCCCCTCTGGGTAGCTGTGACATGGATAGTGGTTCTGTCTCTCGACGAGTAGTACTCGCCTGGCAAGAAATGCAGCGCTTCACTGCTTCCTCCAGTGTCGACACCTGGGAACCACACCTTGGTACGAAGCAAGGCTTTGGTCTTTGGACAGATACCCTGGCGCCCTTCTTGCGCAAACTCCACTACACAGTATTGAAGGGTGCTAGGGACAACTGTTACATTAGTATGATGTAGTCTTATTATTTCATTTGGCATAGATTTGATAAATGATGCTATGAATGTGTGAATGTGTCTAACGAATGTTTCGGTTATATTTGTAGCAGTAAACACATAAATTTGTTTGCATTGGACATGAAATTGTCAGATTACAACTGTTTCAATTCAGTATGACATTGATATAAATTATTGGTGAATAACACTTTTATGCCTTACCGATTGATAGATTTGACAATTATAATTTTTTGCAAATGCCATTACTGCAACCTTGTAGATAAAAAAAACATTTTGTTGTCAGGCGCAGGATTATACAGCTTAAGTCATACGGCTTGTTTTCCAAGCTAAATATTGCTTCCTATATTATTTTAAGTTTATTTGTTTGCATGTAATTTATTCCGTCGCAGTATCAATGTAAAGTCACAAAGCACTGAAGCATATTCTTAATGAACGTGTCGACACATCAGCAAAAAACTGTCAAAAGACGGTAAACAATTAATTTACTTATAATAATGTCATAATTGTGGTAATGTTGTTTTCGGCAGATTGTGCTGATAGTGTATTGTAGATATTTCACTATATTCAACTTATTTATAAATTTCAGCCCAGGTTTGATAAAACATGATTGGTAAACTATGTACAAACACTATTTGATACAGTGGGCTTTAAACAAGAAAGTAAATCATTATGAAACAATTGGCACATCAAGAGTCCAGCACGCTGCCAAGTTGTCATCAACTGTATGTTATGTGCAACTTACATATACCCTGTGAGCCAAACTGCTGAAACTGTGTTATTAATTTAGCATATTATGTAGAAACATTTTGTATAGTTTATTTGATTTGGAGGACTGTAATTTGTATTAAAAAATCATTACTAATAAATATTGTTATATTATTGTTATATTGTTATTTGCATTTCAGTACAAGTGCACAGACAGAGAGAAGACATTAAAGAGAATGCAGCTCAATCACTGGAGCTTTGGGAAGCAGTGGAAACATCAAAAACGGAAATCAAGACCGTTGAAGGTACATGGGTTTGATTTTGGCCTTTGATGATTATTTTTGTTTAATGATTATTCATATATCATGGCAGTTACTCCAAAATTGTTGTCATGACTTGATGTGTTTATATAGCTTAGTTATTTTACTGAAACATGCTATAAGAACAACATAGCCCCTGCATGCTATAAGAACAGCATAGCCCCTGCATGCTATAAGAACAGCATAGCCCCTGCATGCTATAAGAACAACATAGCCCCTGCATGCTATAAGAACAGCATAGCCCCTGCATGCTATAAGAACAGCATAGCCCCTGCATGCTATAAGAACAGCATAGCCCCTGCATGCTATAAGAACAGCATAGCCCCTGCATCCTATAAGAACAGCGTAACCCCTGCATGCTATAAGAACAGCGTAACCCCTGCATGCTATAAGAACAACATAGCCCCTGCATGCTATAAGAACAGCATAGCCCCTGCATGCTATAAGAACAGCATAGCCCCTGCATGCTATAAGAACAGCATAGCCCCTGCATTCTATAAGAACAGCATAGCCCCTGCATCCTATAAGAACAGCATAGCCCCTGCATCCTATAAGTATAAGAACAGCATAGCCCCTGCATGCTATAAGAACAGCATAGCCCCTGCATCCTATAAGTATAAGAACAGCATAACCCCTGCATGCTATAAGAACAGCATAGCCCCTGCATGCTATAAGAACAGCATAGCCCCTGCATCCTATAAGTATAAGAACAGCATAACCCCTGCATCCTATAAGAACAGCATAGCCCCTGCATCCTATAAGTATAAGAACAGCATAACCCCTGCATGCTATAAGAACAGCATAGCCCCTGCATGCTATAAGAACAGCATAGCCCCTGCATCCTATAAGTATAAGAACAGCATAGCCCCTGCATCCTATAAGAACAGCATAGCCCCTGCATCCTATAAGTATAAGAACAGCATAGCCCCTGCATGCTATAAGAACAGCATAGCCCCTGCATCCTATAAGTATAAGAACAGCATAACCCCTGCATGCTATAAGAACAGCATAGCCCCTGCATGCTATAAGAACAGCATAGCCCCTGCATCCTATAAGTATAAGAACAGCATAACCCCTGCATCCTATAAGAACAGCATAGCCCCTGCATCCTATAAGTATAAGAACAGCATAACCCCTGCATGCTATAAGAACAGCATAGCCCCTGCATGCTATAAGAACAGCATAGCCCCTGCATCCTATAAGTATAAGAACAGCATAGCCCCTGCATCCTATAAGAACAGCATAGCCCCTGCATCCTATAAGTATAAGAACAGCATAGCCCCTGCATGCTATAAGAACAGCATAGCCCCTGCATCCTATAAGTATAAGAACAGCATAACCCCTGCATGCTATAAGAACAGCATAGCCCCTGCATGCTATAAGAACAGCATAGCCCCTGCATCCTATAAGTATAAGAACAGCATAGCCCCTGCATCCTATAAGAACAGCATAGCCCCTGCATCCTATAAGTATAAGAACAGCATAGCCCCTGCATGCTATAAGAACAGCATAGCCCCTGCATCCTATAAGTATAAGAACAGCATAACCCCTGCATCCTATAAGAACAGCATAGCCCCTGCATCCTATAAGTATAAGAACAGCATAACCCCTGCATGCTATAAGAACAGCATAGCCCCTGCATGCTATAAGAACAGCATAGCCCCTGCATCCTATAAGTATAAGAACAGCATAGCCCCTGCATCCTATAAGAACAGCATAGCCCCTGCATCCTATAAGTATAAGAACAGCATAGCCCCTGCATGCTATAAGAACAGCATAGCCCCTGCATCCTATAAGTATAAGAACAGCATAACCCCTGCATGCTATAAGAACAGCATAGCCCCTGCATGCTATAAGAACAGCATAGCCCCTGCATCCTATAAGTATAAGAACAGCATAACCCCTGCATGCTATAAGAACAGCATAGCCCCTGCATCCTATAAGAACAGCATAGCCCCTGCATGCTATAAGAACAGCATAGCCCCTGCATCCTATAAGTATAAGAACAGCATAGCCCCTGCATGCTATAAGAACAGCATAGCCCCTGCATCCTATAAGTATAAGAACAGCATAGCCCCTGCATGCTATAAGAACAGCATAGCCCCTGCATCCTATAAGTATAAGAACAGCATAGCCCCTGCATGCTATAAGAACAGCATAGCCCCTGCATCCTATAAGTATAAGAACAGCATAGCCCCTGCATGCTATAAGAACAGCATAGCCCCTGCATCCTATAAGTATAAGAACAGCATAGCCCCTGCATGCTATAAGAACAGCATAGCCCCTGCATCCTATAAGTATAAGAACAGCATAGCCCCTGCATCCTATAAGTATAAGAACAGCATAGCCCCTACATCCTATAAGAACAGCATAGCCCCTGCATGCTATAAGAAAAGCATAGCCCCCTGCATCCTATAAGAACAGCATAGCCCCTACATCCTATAAGAACAGCATAGCCCCTGCATCCTATAAGAACAGCATAGCCCCTGCATCCTATAAGAACAACATAGCCCCTGCATGCTATAAGAACAGCATAGCCCCTGCATCCTATAAGAACAGCATAGCCCCTGCATCCTATAAGAACAGCATAACCCCTGCATGCTATAAGAACAGCATTGCCCCTGCATCCTATAAGAACAGCATAGCCCCTGCATCCTATAAGAACAACGTAGCCCCTGCATCCTATAAGAACAGCATAGCCCCTGCATCCTATAAGAACAGCATAACCCCTGCATGCTATAAGAACAGCATAGCCCCTGCATCCTATAAGAACAGCATAGCCCCTGCATCCTATAAGAACAACATAGCCCCTGCATCCTATAAGAACAGCATAGCCCCTGCATCCTATAAGAACAGCATAGCCCCTGCATCCTATAAGAACAGCATAGCCCCTACATCCTATAAGAACAGCATAGCCCCTGCATCCTATAAGAACAGCATAGCCCCTGCATCCTATAAGAACAACATAGCCCCTGCATGCTATAAGAACAGCATAGCCCCTGCATCCTATAAGAACAGCATAGCCCCTGCATCCTATAAGAACAATGTATCCCCTGCATGCTATAAGAACAGCATAGCCCCTACATCCTATAAGAACAGCATAGCCCCTACATCCTATAAGAACAGCATAGCCCCTGCATCCTATAAGAACAACATAGCCCCTACATCCTATAAGAACAGCATAGCCCCTGCATCCTATAAGAACAGCATAGCCCCTGCATCCTATAAGAACAGCATAGCCCCTGCATCCTATAAGAACAGCATAGCCCCTGCATCCTATAAGAACAGCATAGCCCCTGCATCCTATAAGAACAATGTAGCCCCTGCATGCTATAAGAACAGCATAGCCCCTACATCCTATAAGAACAGCATAGCCCCTACATCCTATAAGAACAGCATAGCCCCTGCATGCTATAAGAACAGCATAGCCCCTACATCCTATAAGAACAACATAGCCCCTGCATCCTATAAGAACAGCATAACCCCTGCATGCTAAAAGAACAGCATAGCCCCTGCATGCTATAAGAACAGCATAGCCCCTGCATCCTATAAGAACAGCATAGCCCCTGCATCCTATAAGAACAGCATATCCCCTGCATCCTATAAGAACAGCATAGCCCCTGCATGCTATAAGAACAGCATAGCCCCTGCATCCTATAAGAACAGCATAGCCCCTGCATCCTATAAGAACAGCATAGCCCCTGCATGCTATAAGAACAGCATAGCCCCTGCATCCTATAAGAACAGCATAGCCCCTGCATCCTATAAGAACAGCATAACCCCTGCATGCTATAAGAACAGCATAGCCCCTGCATGCTATAAGAACAGCATAGCCCCTGCATCCTATAAGAACAGCATAGCCCCTGCATCCTATAAGAACAGCATAGCCCCTGCATCCTATAAGAACAGCATAACCCCTGCATGCTATAAGAACAGCATAGCCCCTGCATCCTATAAGAACAACATAGCCCCTGCATCCTATAAGAACAGCATAACCCCTGCATGCTATAAGAACAGCATAGCCCCTGCATGCTATAAGAACAGCATAGCCCCTGCATCCTATAAGAACAGCATAGCCCCTGCATCCTATAAGAACAGCATAGCCCCTGCATCCTATAAGAACAGCATAGCCCCTGCATGGTATAAGAACAGCATAGCCCCTGCATCCTATAAGAACAGCATAGCCCCTGCATCCTATAAGAACAGCATACTCGGACTCAAGATCCACAAACGTACAAATTAAATAAATTACTTTGGTCTCAACCCTGGTAATAACACAATATTATCTAACACAATGATCTTATTAAATAACATGACCATATCCTCTTGGCAAGAGGAATAGGTATATACGAATATATTTTCATTTGGCGAGATAATATTGCCAGAATACTGCACTCGTGCCATAATATGTTACCTAACAGTATAGCACGACCCATGAAATTAAGATGCTATGTGTTCAACAGGATTTAATTAATAAACCACTGGCGTGATATTTTTAATTGTAGTTACAAATGGTTATGTTTTAGTAACTCTTATAGGTGCGTATAGGCCGAAACCATTCCTTTAAGCTCTAAGTAAATATTAATTGTTTAGCAGTATTTGTTTCTGAACATGGTGCCAGATGGTGTGATTACTCAGATAGTATTGTGTTATTACCAAGGTTGGGACCAAAGTACTCGTTATTCGTACTCGTTGTTTCTCAAGTACCACTTTGTTTTTACAAAGTATTCAATACTTGTACATATCAAAGTACTCGTACTCACTACTTTAGAAAAATAGTAATATTTATGACTAGTTTGAATGAACATTATAAATTAGTGGCAAAGAATAAACTGTAGGAAACTGTTATTCTTTTATGTTGATAATAATATCAGTTTTGAGCCTATCTTGTTATCAAGTGAAATATATCAAAATATGCTACAGTAAACACCATCATATTTCTATCATACAATTTGAATAAAATAAGTACTCATACTCGTGTACTATCGGAGGTGAAGTACTCATACTCGTGTACTATCTGAGGTGAAGTACTCATACATCTCAAAGTACTCGTACTTGAGTATTTTAGTCAGGTACTTGCCCCAAACTTGGTTATTACTGGCTGACAACCGGACCATCATTGTACCATAATCTGGTAGCTTGATTGATCGCCAAATTGAAGCTTGGGTCATAAAGTTATTCCTTTGACGGTATTTTGCTTGACGTGTATAGCAGATTGTATTAACACTTACAAATGTTCTTCTTCAGATGAGGTTGGAGCTCATGATGTTCGAATAGCTACCCTGGAAGCAGCAAAGGGCCCCGCTGAGATAGAGAACATCGGAGGTAATTTATATTGTAGCTGTGCAGCTTTGTAAACAACATGACATACAGCTGATGCAGCCAAGTGTGGGATTGTTGTTTGGTAACACAACCTGCAGCATATCCTGCCTGAGTTGTTTGGTAACATGACCTGCAACATATCCTGCCGGAGTTGTTTGGTAACATGACCTGCAATGTATCCCACCTGAGTTGTTTGGTAACACGACCTGCAACATATCCTGCCTGAGTTGTTTGGTAACACGACCTGCAACATATCCTGTCTGAGTTGTTTGGTAACACGACCTGCAACATATCCCACCTGAGTTGTTTGGTAACACGACCTGCAACATATCCTGCCTGAGTTGTTTCATAGCATCCATTCATACACATATACCTGCTGTTTTGTGTAAGTGGCTGCTGAGAGACATGATTTATGTTAATGGGGGATCAAACATTGCTGAAGACCTGGCCCTCGCTTGAGCTGCTTGCCTCGCTGGAGGTGTTTTGTAACATCCAGACCCAGCATTCACTGACTGATTATAGGCCAATTTGTAGGAGCGATCAGTTGTTCGGCCAACACGGGGTCGCGTGATATCGTGGCGCATGAAAGGGTCGTGTAAAAACCCGTGAAGATTGACTAATAAATTAATTACAATTATAAAACATCCATTTACAAAATTATAAAGTGGTCCTGAGATCGGGATAAAATAAAAGTTTGTTTCGGTAGAAACCTCAGTTGTTTTACAATCAATACAAATTAACCTGCCAAAACTTTATTGGAATTGATCGATGATTAGAGTTCACTCAATAGGTGATGTTCAATCCAATGATACCCTATACATGTTTCAACGATACCACACACTTAAACTTCTTTGTAGAAACTGAAGGTGAATGTCTTGACTTTGTATGGAATGCCTTAGTTCAAGTTGTTCAATAGTGTCGCCTTTTGGCATCAGGGAATCGTCTGCAATGTTCGTTGATGACATGCAGCTAATACTAGTTTTTCTCAACACATTTGGTGTGGAGGCTGATGTACTGTAGTTGTCAACTGACCCCATACACCAACGCCGTCTGTTCACTCTTTGTGCCAACAGAAATTACCCGTCTTCTTTGATTTTCGTCATATTGACAGAGAATAATGCATATAATAGTTTTGTTCAAATGTATTGGGATATTGGCTAAGATGTGAGGTTTCATGAGAAAAACAACAATTTCATGGCAATTCAAACTGACCGCTCACACACGTGGTTTTGATTAACTGATTGCGAACACAAAAAGAGAGAACACCATATATCTCAACGCTGTAGTTTGTGTGAGAATGATATTGAAATGTTTTAAAAGATGGGAATAGTATTTTGTTTTAAGTTTTGACAGTATTTTGGGACATTTCAGTAGCGAAGGAGATAAGGGGAAGGAGACGAGAGTTAAGGCAATGGGAGTGAGGGAGGGAAGGCGATGGGAGCACAAGTTAGCCAGGAGATGGGAGGGAAAGGTGACAGGTTGAAGGGTGAGAGAGAGAGACTAATAACAGTCTGCCAAGTGACAAGGCTGCAGGACAGAATGTGATGGAAGGGATCCATCAGAAGAACTATTCTGCGGCAGTGATTGAGGGGGTGAGGAAGAGAGCGAGGGTGTTTGTGTGTGACTCAATAGTTAGGAAGACCGACGGAGTCTTAAACAAGGGAGATGACGTGGTAGTTTGCTTGGCTGGAACCAAAATAGAGGCGATAACTGAGATGGTAGAAAACATTGTCGGTTCGGGCAAAGGTGGATCTGTTTTAGTACACGTAGGGACAAATAACGTAGAGACGGAGGGTACAACTGCCATAGTTAGGAAATACAGGCAGTTGGTTAGAACGCTAAAGCAGATGCGGGTTGAGCAGGTAATACTGTCAGGGATTTTACCAGTGATAGGAAATAGGGGTCAGATATCGAAATTGCCGGGGGATGGCAATTAACATGCTAGTCCAGAAGCTATGTAGGGAAGAGGAAGTTGGATTTGTGGGGAAGTATTGTTGGAAGGGCTGATATGTACATGAAGGACGGGCTTCATCTAAGTGGAAAGGGGCAGCAGTATTTGCAGATGGACTCACAGCAGCAGTATATAGTGGCATGGGTAGCATAACAAATATTTTTGGTAGTAAACATTGTTTCAACTAGAAGCGCAGGGGGATTACTTAGGGGGGGGGCAAATCTTGTTAAATTTTGCTATGTTTAAAAGATTGTGTATATTTTGCGCATATACATCTTCAAAACCGTTTCTATCCCAATGCAACAAATGCTACGTTAAACGTAGCATATTTTAATACCTTGAACAATGCTTTGCCTAGGGAGAGTTTGTTTTTGTGAAGTGGTCACTTTATTCTGTAACTTGGGTCAACCGTCGAGGTTGTGTTTATTATATCCAACAGTTTGCCGAATATTGACCTCAAAAAGCCACTCAGAGTAACTCTGACTGTCTGAAAATAATGAGAAATGATGTGATTCACTATGTAAATTTTTTCAAAGATTTCCGCCCCTTGTCGAGTGTCCACGGTGTGGCACCACTGTTTGTCACATTCAAAAATACAAACAAAACAACATATTTTCAATGCTGTGTTCTGGTTACTTGAGTTTGCATCCGTTTTTTAAATAACTATGTAATAGACTAGACAGATGATCCATTCAGCTTTACATTGATACGTTACATTGCAATGTCAGCTTTTGGTGAACGAATGGAAAATTCATGCTTTAATAGTAGGAAAAGAGCATTTGGCTGTGTTAATTATATCCCTGTGCAATGCTAATCTTATTTCTGTTTTAGAAAACCATAAAAACAAATCGCGCCACCTCGTGTCTTTCTTGAATACGTGGAGCTTTATTAGCTGTTATCAAATTATCAATCATAAATTTTTTTGTCATTCATTGTCACGAGCATCAATAGTTTTCGAGATATTGCATTATGTAACAGTGATTTGCCTAGGTTTTCAAAAGGTGCTGAGTCTAAAAAAGGGCAAATTTGCATGCATGAAAATATTTTGAGGGCAAGGGGGCAGAATTGCGTTACTATCCAGTACAACCACACATTTAATTTAGACTCCGTGGTCAGGCGCAACAGGCAAGCCGCTTGTCCTTATGCAGATAAGTTCTGGCTGCTGCAGGAAGGCAACTTATGTAACATTTGTTCTTAAAATTGAGCATAACGTAACTTATTTTTGATGCCATAGTTTTGTAGGAAAAATATACTGCTGGCGACATTGGTTTTGTCTTCTATGTATAACCTTTGTCGGCTATACGTAGACTTAGCCGAAACACATATTAGGTCATGTAAAAAAGAAACTAGTTTCTCGTCCCCGCCTGCTTCCTTTTTGGCTGCATGCTTTAGATAGTCTTTACGCAGACTCATTTGCATGATAACAGATGCATGCATTTGGATTGCTTGCGTGCATCTGTTATCATGCAAATGACTATCTAAAGCAAGGGGTCATCGTTCTTATTTTAGACTCTGTAGAATTCAAATACAGGTCTACAAACTGTATAATGCATAGAGTGAACTGAAAGAGTATAACAGTACTTTGGATGGCAAGGTTTGGACAGAGATTTCTTATCAGAAGCGAAAAAACTAAATAATCTTTTTTCAATAGTAAATAATAAAAAAGGAGGCGGCGGCCAAAAAGGAAGCAGGCGGGGACGAGAAACTAGTTTCTTTTTTACATGACCTAATATGTGTTTCGCCTAAGTCTACGTATAGCCGACATAGGTTATACATAGAAGATAAAACCAATGTCGCCAGCAGTATATTTTTCCTACAAAACTATGCCATAAAAAATAAGTTACGTTATGCTTTAGATAGTCTTTACGCAGACTCATTTGCATGATAACAGATGCACGCACACATGCACACACACAGACACAAAGACAGATAGACACACACGTGCACATACAGACAGACGCGCACACACAGACACACATACAGATTCATACACGCGCGCACACACACACACGCACACACACACACACACACACAGACAGACGCACAGATGCACACACAGACTCACAGACAGACAGATAAACACACGTACACACGCACGCACGTACATACACACATACAGACACGTAGACAAACATACAGACAGACTCACAGACAAACATACAGACATACACACAGACAGACAGACACACATACAGACAGACACACATTCACACACAGGCAAACACACATTCACACACAGGCAAACAAACAGACAGATAAAGGTAGATTGCGGATTGGAATCTACAGTAATTTCTCAATGTTGTATATTTGTTGGTACGTAATTAAACACATGTTATGTAAACCAGTGTGTGTAAGAACAAATAAGGGAACCTGTGAATTTACATGTATGTACGTATGTTGGGTACGATGGCATACCGGTTAGAAGGCCGGACTCTCAATCGAGAGAACCCGGTTTCAAATCCCACTGCGGTCGTTTCGAACCTTTGGCAAGTTTGATCACCCCACGTTGCCACAGTTCACTCAGCTGTACAAATGAGTACCTGGCAATACAGTCAGTGGTGGAAATGTGAACGAATAGTCTTCGCGCAATTGCAGCGTGGCTGAATGCTTCCCAGAGAAGTTGAGATGGCCTTGGAATGAACAGGTCTGTTTATGTAAGCATGGTGAAGTGTAAAGCGCTCTGAGCGGTCCTATGGACTGGATACCGCGCTATATAAGAACGTACCTTTACTTTACTTTACGTATGCATTGGTGCACGTTCTTTGTATAGTGTGTGTGTGCATGCATGCATGCATTACAAACGAATAAAATGTCAAGATTAAAAAAGTTAGTTTTTTTCAGTTTGGATGTGCGCTTCCAGCATTACTCCACATGAAAATAATGATGAAAAAATTAATGGATTTGTGCATGTGTTTATATTATGGTATTTTTAACCCATTTCGCACCAACTACTACTACTACTACTGGTAATAGTTTGTCTTATTACAATAGGTTTGAATGCTGCATTTGTTGATATGAAATGGGTTAAGTTAGGGGCATAACAGTAACCTCCAAGTTGTAATATCTGTAGTGGTAGTCATACATTTATATAATCATGGTGTCATTTGTTGGTATGAAAAGGGTTAAGTTAGGGGTATCACAGTAACCTCCAAGTTGTAATATCTGTAGTGGTAGTCATACATTTATATAATCATGGTGTCATTTGTTGATATGAAAAGGGTTAAGTTAGGGGCATCACAGTAACCTCCAAGTTGTAATATCTGTAGTGGTAGTCATACATTTATGTAAGCATGGTGTCATTTGTTGATATGAAAAGGGTTAAGTTAGGGGTATCACAGTAACCTCCAAGTAGTAATATCTGTAGTGGTAGTCATACATTTATGTAAGCATGGTGTCATTTGTTGATATGAAAAGGGTTAAGTTAGGGGTATCACAGTAACCTCCAAGTTGTAATATCTGTAGTGGTAGTCATACATTTATATAATCATGGTGTCATTTGTTGGTATGAAAAGGGTTAAGTTAAGGGCATCACAGTAACCTCCTAGTTTTAATATCTGTAGTGGTAGTCGTACATTTATATAATCATGGTGTCATTTGTTGGTATGAAAAGGGTTAAGTTAGGGGCATCACAGTCACCTCCAAGTTTTAATATCTGTAGTGGTAGTCATACATTTATGTAAGCATGGTGTCATTTGTTGGTATGAAAAGGGTTAAGTTAGGGGCATCACAGTAACCTCCAAGTTTTAATATCTGTAGTGGTAGTCATACATTTATGTAAGCATGGTGTCATTTGCTAAGGTCTTTCTCTTGTGTAGGAGCAAGCACTGTGTAATCAGATATGGTACTAGATGCATCTTTCATAAGCATATAGTTTGCATTACATGGTTCTTGTTTTGTCATCCAGATAGACTGAAGGAAGTGTTACAAGAACGATACAGTGACATGAGACTTAGCAATGAAGAGTCGGCACCACTGGACGAGGTCTATGTGGAACTCCGTCTGCAACAGTATGAAGACGAGAATCTCCCAGAGACCTTGACTGAACGGGATGTCGTTCTCATGGAGGAACGTATGCAATGTAGCCCAGTAGTGAAGTTACCGGAGCTGTTTGACATGTTGAAGGATCCAGTCGGCCCCAAGAAATTGGTGCCAGTCGCCCCCAAGAAAGTGGTGCCAGTCGCCCTCAAGAAAGTTTTGATACGTGGCAAAGCAGGAGTTGGCAAAACGACACTTGTGGCGCGAATTGTTAGTCAGTGGGCAGCAGGAGAACTTTGGAAGGATGTCTTCAGCCACGTCTTTGTGATTACACTGAGGGAACTGCATCAAGACAAGAATTGGACCCTCAAGGAGTTGCTACTTGGTGGACTGCCACTGTCCCCTGATGAGAAAGATGCTGCCTTTCAGTTTATTTGCCGAAATGCCAGCAGGATCTTATTTTTGGCGGACGGCTTAGATGAGATTGCCAATTTTGTCTATAGCCAATCACATCTTGGACCAGATTGCAATGCACCCATCGACCTGTCTTTGTTGTTGTCAAGTATCATTGGCAACAGCATGCTACCTGGAGCTAGCGTGGTGGTAACTTCCAGGCCGACTCTACAACTTCCAATGAAGGCATTTGAGCGCACAGTTGAGCTATATGGGTTCCCAAGAGATAGTATCAACACGTATGTCAGCAAGTTCTGTGCAAACGAAGAAGTGAAGCAGTTCATTATGAAGACCTTCGAAGACAATCAGAGCCTTCGCACGCTGTGTTACATACCGCTACATTGTCGGTTTGTGTGCCAAGCTCTGGCAGATATGCATGAACAGGACACGAATGGCCAAGCACCAGCCATACAAACAACAACCCAGTTGTATGTGTGTGCCACGATGAACTCGGCGAACAGGCTCCACCCATGCTTGAAGGGTACAGATGCTGATAAGGATGATGTACTCCAGGTCATCAAGGGACCATTCACGAAGTATGCTGACTTGGCCAAACAGTGTGTCATGAAAGTTCCATTAAGAATCATATTCTACAGAAATGACTTGAAAGCTGTTGACTTACGTCAAGACAATGCTGATGATATGCAGTGCGGTGTCATGACGCAGTCACGTACAAGGGACAAGTGTGTGCGAACAATGCATAACAGGTGTTGGTCATTCAATCATCTGACCCTACAAGAATATTTCTCAGCCATTGGGTTGCTTCAAGGGACAGATGATGATGACATATGGCAACTCCTTCAGGATGAATCCTCAATCGTCAAACACGAAGTAGTCATCTCTTTCATCCTTGGCCTTTGTGGAGACGAGCAGAATGAAGATTACATACAACAGCTTTTGTCATCAGAACTCACACTGAATCCCCGAGAACTTGTCAGCAAACTGGCAGTAGTACTGAGAGATGACCCACTGAAAGTTGTCACAATCTTGCATGAGTCACAAAATCCAGATTTGGTGGACGTCGTCGCAGTTGAAGTCAAGTGCAAGAAGGTGTTCCCAACAGAAATGCGAGCCCTGTCATGGGTACTGAAACAAGCCAAGTGTCCTGTTACAACCCTCACGTAAGTTACTTTTGTTTCATTACAAGACATAGACTATTCTATTTTTCTATAAAACAAATGTCGATAACTATAAGGTGACAATATTCAGTGCATCTGACAACAAACTATTGCACTGAACAATACCAGTGACTCTTATGATGACATCATTTAGTCAACCGGACAACCCAACTAACAATTTAGAATTCTCATAATATTTCCAGAATGTTCTTGACTGGTTATGAAAACGTTTGTAGGAAAAAACTCATTCTGGGAATGGCCCTGTGCAAACGTTCTCATCGTTCTCAAAATGTCCTTACAAAACATTGAGGGAACCGTCAGCGAAGTTCCAAAGCCTTGAGGTAAATTTACCAAAATTACATAACTCTAAGCTATGTTACTTCAAATAAAATACTTTAAAAAGTTGGAGTAGCAGTTTTTAAGTTTTAGCAAATTTTTCACATCATTTTGCCATGTTTAAAACCTTGAGTATATTTTGCACAAGGAAGTCTTCAAAACCAGTTCCGATCCATATTTTAAATGCAACTAAGTGTGACGGTTTTTTTATTGACCGAACAAAGCTTCCCCTAGGGGAGGTAGGTGTTTTTGTGTTCGGTAATTTGCCAAATATCAACCTCAACAAAACATGCAAAGTTATTCTGTCTGAATTCGTATAGTAATCCACTTCAGTAATACTACCAAGCATTGGTCCTAAATATTCACACGGGTATCTGAAAAATAATGATTTACAACAATATGTTGTCCCTGATTTTGGCCCTTTGTCTAGTGTCTACTTTGTGGTGCAACTGTTTGTCGCACATAAATATAACATCAAAACGGCATATTTTCAAAGCTAGGTTCTGATTTCCTGAGTTTTAATCCGTTTATGAAAAAATTTGAGGAAGAAAGACGAATCATTCAGCTGTACATGGTCAATACCTCACATTACAATGTTGGCTTTTGGTGAAGGAATGCAATGTTAATACTGTAAAAGCAAGAAAATGGCATTTTGCTGTGTTAATATCATTGCTTTGTAGTGCTAATATGTTTTATCCTGTTATGTTTTTTGAGACACGTGTCTTTCCTGAATGTGTGGAGCTTTATTAGCTGTGTGATCAAATTATCAGTCAAATCTCTTTGATGTGTTAGTCATAGTCACAATAGATTTCTGTTTACTTTTCTAAATGTCCTTTTTTGTGCAGCTAATTTGTGCTCCTGTTAAACAAATGCAAACTAAGCATTATTGAGCCTTTTGTGGTTTTCTTGAATTTGTGGTGCTTTTTATAGGAATGTTTCAGTGGTGCATGAAATTGCGTCACTATGACAATAATGTAACAACATTTCAAGCCCAGCATTGGCCTAAAACTACTTAATTAACATAGGTAATTACTTATACTGGTGAGTAAGAAACATCTATGCTACTTATACAGTGCTTCAAAAGAGCATGACCTGAACGTAATTTAGTTTCTGAGGTCATCCACCATACAAATCCCTTAATAACGTATTGTATTCCACAACTATCTATCCAAACTGAAAAAAACAATACAAAAATCTTGAAAGTTTACTGGTTTGTAACACCTTTATGACGATCTTTTAAGAGTAGTTCATGTACACTTGTAACCAGATTTAGATTTAACAAGATTGCCATCCCAAACAAGTAGACAAGGAAGCCATTGGCTTATCGAGACCCCAACAATTTTCTCATCTATGTGTAGCCCGCCCTTATCAGACATCTGTCAATTCTATTTTTAAACATATTCACACTACTAGCATTAACACAATCATTTGGCAGTTTGTTCCATTCATTTATCACCCTCTGTGAGAAAAAGTAGTTTCTCATGTCCAGCCTACACTGCTCCTTAACTAATGCTGTGTGGTTCTACCTAGTACAGCATCCCCCATTTTATATTCTTCGTCCATGTTTCCATATCCTATGTGTATGCATTTACACTTCCCAGAATTGAATAACATTTGCCATTTTTCTGACCATTTAACTAATTTATTTAGATCATCCTGTAAACTTTGTTTATCTGTATCATTAGTAACCTTTCTGAATACTTTTGTGTCATCTGCAAATTTCAGTACTTTGCTAGATATGTCATCTTCCAAATCATATATATATATATATATATATATACATATATATATATATTAAAAACAGTATAGGGCCTAATACTGATCCCTGTGGTACCCCACTCGAAACAGATTTCCAGTTTGAAATCTCACCATCTACTATTACTCTCTGTCTTCTGTGTGTAAGCCACTTTTCTATCCAGTTGATTACATAATTACCTATACCATGGGTTTTTAGTTTAAGTAACAATCTTTGATGTGTCACTTTATCGAAAGCTTTCTGAAAATCTAAGTAGACAACATCCACTGGTGACCCGTCATCTACCCACTTTGTAATTTCTTCCAAAAAACATAAGAGATTAGCTAGACATGACCTTGCTTTTAGGAACCCATGTTGAGATGTATTTATTAATTTATGTTTTACAAGGAATTCCACCATGTGGTCTCTAATTAATGTTTCAAGTAATTTACATACAACTGATGTAAAACTCACTGGTCTGTATTTTTCTGGCTTGTTCCTCAATCCATTCTTAAACAGCGGCGTAATGTTTGCCTCTTTCCATTCTGAAGGAACTATTTCTTCTTCTAGTGACAAGTTAAACAATTTTGCAAGTGGTGTACTAATTTGTTCAACAATTTCCTTAAGTAGTTTTGGTGGTATCCCATCAACTCCTGGTGATTTATTATCTTTCATCTTCTTAATTTTCTGTGCTATCATTTCAGGTGTTACAAATTACTGCCATAAATGTTCTGATTTACTGCCCAGGCTGTGATGAGTCGAGAACTAGTGGGTCTGAAGAGCCAGTTCCTGGTTTTAACAGATGCAACATGCCCTGCATTTGTCTGTGTTCAGTAAGGCTGAAAGTGTCTTGCTACAATCCATTATGGTTTGAATTCAGGACCTAAATAAGCCTAACTTGCCTTAACCTAAAGTAGATTAGGGCCAGTTAATATCAGTTACGCCTGATATGTTAGGCTATTCTAATGTCATTTAGAGTTATGGTTTAAAGAGAATCATGGATCGAATGCTCTGATGATTAGATTTATTTATTTATTTAAAACCTTACGTATTATACAATATTGCCTATAGATCACCCACTTGAATACTATCAATGCATTGTCTATAGGTCACCCGCTTGAATACTATCAATGCATTGTCTATAGGTCACCCGCTTGAATACTATCAATGCATTGCATGTGGCAGAACCAGACATGGCCAATCCTGATTAAGCTGTCAATGCATAGAACCAGGAAACAGAAAACCTTGAACCTGCAAAGAGCATCACCATCCTCTAATACCTGGTCAGGTGAAGAGCATCACCATCCTCTAATACCTGATCAGCTGAAGTGCATCACCATCCTCTAATACCTGGTCAGCTGAAGTGCATCACCATCCTCTAATACCTGGTCAGGTGAAATGCATCACCATCCTCTAATACCTGGTCAGGTGAAATGCATCACCATCCTCTAATACCTGGTCAGGTGAAATGCATCACCATCCTCTAATACCTGGTCAGCTGAAGTGCATCACCATCCTCTAATACCTGGTCAGGTGAAATGCATCACCATCCTCTAATACCTGGTCAGGTGAAGTGCATCACCATCCTCTAATACCTGGTCAGGTGAAGTGCATCACCATCCTCTAATACCTGGTCAGGTGAAGTGCATCACCATCCTCTAATACCTGGTCAGGTGAAGTGCAAGATCAGCGACACATGTCAGTGAAGACTCTGGCATCACATATCGTGTTTATAAATGAAGATCTTACAAAGCGTACAGCACACCTGCACTACGACTGCTGTGTGGCGAAGAAAATTGGCAAGCTAAATGGCTTGTGCTCAGTAGATGGAAAATTGTATGATTTATTATTACTGTTTATTACTGGCAAAAAATAGCAATGTTTACCAAATGCCTCAGGCCAATATACCATCAATACACTTGAGATTTTTAAAGGAACCTCAAACGTATTACCAGAAAGAACTGCGTCACGCACGTGATGCAATACTCGATGTTCAAAATGTTGAAGGTTGCATGAATTTAGACCCATGGATACTTGTGTTGGTTGTAGAATAGTAGAGTATTTTTTTATTGTGTATTGGCCCATGGTCTGTGACCTCGGGCCAATAGGTGGGTGCGTGCTTTCTACTATCTTTTTGATAATATCACTCATTTCAAAAGTTAGTAACACATTTTGGGTACCATTTAAAATCGCTAATTTTATTCAACACTGATCATGATACTAAAATTATAGTAAATTAATGTAACCAAATCATAGCTCATAGTGAAGATAAGTCAGCAACACGCTGTTACTTAGAAATCACCTTTAATTGTTCGTGTTAACATTCGATTGTGTCTACCTCGCCACCAAAAACAATTTGAAGATTGTTTGCCAATCTTAAACATTTTCATTGGGCTAACCAATATTATGATTCCAGGAAATCAATGTTGATACATGTTTTTATAACGCTAAAGTTGACAAAATATTGAATAGCGATTGCATTAAACATGATTACATATATTGTGGATCACACCTAATGAAAATGGCACACATTGTAGTAAATTTATTTAAAACGCGTCTAAAATAAAACTTTATCTAAAATTCTGCAAACATTTGGTCTCAAAGCTCGAAATATCAACACATCGGCATATTTTGTGTTAGAAAAACTTACAAGAACAAGAAGTTTTATTTGACCCACAAATGAGATTACACATACTTATTCGTGTGTATAAAAACAATACAAATGATACAAGTTAATAAAAAAATAGTACACAAGACAAAAAGAAAGGGGCCAGTGACTCCTGTTAAAGCCAATGGTGCGACAAATTTTAGAATTCATCCTTTATGGATTTTAATAAAACATTGCCCAATATATACATTTTTTTGCATCCTGATAAATATCTGGAAAGGATAGGAATATAAAATATGGAATCGAAGCCCGTCAAATAAAGGCAAAATGTGTGCTTGTTTAAATTTGCGGGATTGGCACAGTGTGACGTCACCCGTGGAAAATAAGCTTTGTAACGATCTAGCTACACGTGGAAGTTTCGTCACACTGTGTTAACTCTGATTCAATTACCATCTGAATATGGTGAAATATTGTTTATGTAGGTGGCTCGAACATATAAGGCCTAACATCATGATTGTCTAGTGTTGTTAGCAAATCACAATCTGAAACAGCTTCATCATCGTTAAAACTCAACTCACCAGCAGTGGCCATGTTGTTGGTGGTGTTGTCAGGTGTTAATGTGTTGTATCATGTGGGTGGTGGTGTCAGGTGTTAATGTGTGGTATCATGTGGGTGGTGATGTCAGGTGTTAATGTGTGGTATCATATGGGTGGTGATGTCAGGTGTTAATGTGTGGTATCATGTGGGTGGTGGTGTCAGGTGTTAATGTGTGGTATCATGTGGGTGGTGATGTCAGGTGTTAATGTGTGGTATCATATGGGTGGTGATGTCAGGTGTTAATGTGTGGTATCATGTGGGTGGTGATGTCAGGTGTTAATGTGTGGTATCATGTGGGTGGTGATGTCAGGTGTTAATGTGTGGTATCATATGGGTGGTGATGTCAGGTGTTAATGTATGGTATCATGTGGGTGGTGATGTCAGGTGTTAATGTGTGGTATCATGTGGGTGGTGATGTCAGGTGTTAATGTGTGGTATCATGTGGGTGGTGATGTCAGGTGTTAATGTGTGATATCATGTGGGTGGTGATGTCAGGTGTTAATGTGTGGTATCATATGGGTGGTGATGTCAGGTGTCAATGTGTGGTATCATGTGGGTGTTGTTGTCAGGTGTTAATGTGTGGTATCATGTGGGTGGTGGTGTCAGGTGTTAATGTCTGGTATCATGTGGGTGGTGGGGTCAGGTGTTAATGTGTGGTATCCTGTGGGTGTTGTTGTCAGGTGTTAATGCGTTATATCATGTGGGTGGTGATGTCAGGTGTTTAGTGATATCTGCCATTTTGTGTTTGTTTTTAATTCACGCTGCTAGCACATTCACAATCTTGTACATTTGTTCAGACCATTTTATTAATGAGTCTATCGTTTAGTAAGTGGTGTTTATCTCCATCATTGTTAGCCTTTCTAAATACTTTTGTGTCCGCAAATTTCATGTGTGCAGTGATGTCAGGTGTATAGTGATATCTGCCGCAAGTTTCATGTGTGCAGTGATCTTAGGTGTATAGTTATATCTGATGCAAATTTCATGTGTGCAGTGATGTCAGGTGTATGATGATATTTGCCATGCGATGATGCCTGGTGTGTAGTGATACCAGATGTATGGTGATATCTGTTAGCAGTGATGTTCAGGTGTATCATGATATCTGCTGTACGCTGATGTCAAGTGTATGGTGATATCTGTCGTGCGGTGATGTCTGGTGTATGGTGATATCTAGTGTGCATTGATGTCAGGTGTATAGTGATATCTACAATGCGGTGATGTCCGGTGTATAGTGATATCTACCTGAGATACAATAATATTAACATTGTTGGTCTTTCTCTTTCAGCTTGGATAAATGTCAGCTAGACATTGACCTTGTCAAGCAGCTGAGTGAAGGTTTGTCTGAGAACAAGTCCATCAAGGTCCTAAGGTAAACATTTTCACGTGCCTGTTAGCACCTTCACAATGTGTTAATGCCAGCAGCATTAATATGTTTAAAAACAAAATTGACAAATATCTCAGAAGAGCAGGTTACACATAAATAAGCCAATGGCTTCCTTGTCCACTTGCCACCTGGGCCTTTGTCTTGGATGGCAATCTCGTTAAATATTAGTGTAACATGGGTTAGAGCAGTGTCCACATTAACCAGCCAGTGTGTTGTAGCATATAATAGAAACATACAAATATTAGTGTAACATGGGTTAGAGCAGTGTCCACATTAACCAGCCAGTGTCTTGTAGCATAGAATAGAAACATACAAATACTAGTGTAACATGGGTTAGAGCAGTGTCCACATTAACCAGCCAGTGTGTTGTAGCATATAATAGAAACATACAAATACTAGTGTAACATGGGTTAGAGCAGTGTCCACATTAACCAGCCAGTGTGTTGTAGCATATAATAGAAACATACTAATATTAGTGTAACATGGGTTAGAGCAGTGTCCACATTAACCAGCCAATGTGTTGTAGCATATAATAGAAACATACAAATATTAGTGTAACATGGGTTAGAGCAGTGTCCACATTAACCAGCCAGTGTCTTGTAGCATAGAATAGAAACATACAAATACTAGTGTAACATGTGTTAGAGCAGTGTCCACATTAACCAGCCAATGTCTTGTAGCATAGAATAGAAACATACAAATACTAGTGTAACATGTGTTAGAGCAGTGTCCACATTAACCAGCCAGTGTCTTGTAGCATAGAATAGAAACATACAAATATACACTTATCAATTATAAAAAGATTGTCATCCGAAGCAAACGAAACAGATGGAAAGTTGACAAGGAAGCCATTTACTTAACGAGAATCCACCAGTTTTTCATGTGTGAGTAACCCGAGATATTTGTAAAGTTTGTTTTTAAACATAATTGTCACTGCTTACACCTACACAAACTGTTTCAGTTGTTCAGATCATTTCACTACTTTGTCTAGTAAATGATGTTTATCTCCATAATTTTAATTTCTGTAAACACTTTTGTGTAATCTGCAAATTTCAGTACCTTGCTTGCTATAGTATCGTCCAAGTCATCGGTATATATAAGAATAATATATCTACTACAACACGTTGTCATCTGTCCATCATCCATTTTCTGTCCCATTGATTATACCATCCCCGATACCGTGATATTTTAATTTACGTAGTAGTTTTTATGTGACATTTTATTTAGAGCTCTGTGAAAAAATAAGTAGGTAATATGAATTATGATCTATTGGTGATCCCTCATCTACCCAATTATGATCTATTGGTGATCCCTCATCTACCCAATTATGATCTATTGGTGATCCCTCATCTACCCAATTATGATCTATTGGTGATCCCTCATCTACCCAATTATGATCTATTGGTGATCCCTCATCTACCCAATTATGATCTATTGGTGATCCCTCATCTACCCAATTATGATCTATTGGTGATCCCTCATCTACCCAATTATGATCTATTGGTGATCCCTCATCTACCCAATTATGATCTATTGGTGATCCCTCATCTACCCAATTATGATCTATTGGTGATCCCTCATCTACCCAATTTTGATCTATTGGTGATCCCTCATCTACCCAGTTAGTGATTTCTTCTAAAAAATTAAGTAATTGTTAAGCATGAGCTCACTTTTAGGAATCCATATTGAGATGGAGTTTTTATTTATGCTTAACAAGGAATTCCATAACAAATTATGATAGTTAATTAATTTATCTTTGTAATAATTTACAAACATTGATGTTGAATTCAACGTTCTATAATTATCTGACTTATTTCTTGAACCCCTTTTTAAATAATGGTATGATGTTTGCTTCTTTCCATTCACAAGCAGGGGCGTCTGCAGGGGGGAAAGGGGGGTATTTGCCCCCCCAGATCTGGATGTGGAATTTTTTTCAGATGTATATTCATGAGCTCAAAGTATATGTTAACTTTATATCATATAATATTATATATATATATATATATATATATATATATATATGAATATATAATATTCATATAAGATGCGTGTGTATATATATATATATATATATATATATATATATATATATATATATATATATATATATATATATATATATATTCCCCCGTACTCTCTAGAGACTTCCATTGTATGTCTCCCTGGCTAAAATCTCCCATTATGATGCATTCCTCTGTAGTCACTTTCTTTATGGTTTTTTGTATTTATTACTCTTTAGACTTCTGAAAAGCAAGTAAGACTAATTCATGCCATTTCAGTAGAGCTGTTAAGTTCCCTCGTTCTTTGTTCTCATGAACTGAATTATTCTTTGATGCAAATTGTTGTATAAAAAAACGGCATGTATTGCATTATACAATTGTAAGTGGGTGCTAACACTTAAAACATATGTATAACACATATTTATAAATATTACATACAATTATTAATTGTATTTTTTTCTACCCACTTTGAGTTACAAATTGTCAAATTACAAATCAACAAATATCGCATCATATTATCGTATATGTAACTATCGTATATGTAAGACTTCTTTTAACACATTATAAATATTACATACATCATTCATTGTATTTTATCTGGAACTACAAATTATGTTACACTACATGTGTATGTTAATATTAAAATTTTCGTATAGTGAACTTTGTGATTTTGAACTTGTATGAGGTGCCTATTTAAGTTATTTTGAACTTGTATGAGGTGCCTATTTAAGTTATTTTGAACTTGTATGAGGTGCCTATTTAAGTTATTTTGAACTTGTATGAGGTGCCTATTTAAGTTATTTTGAACTTGTATGATGTGCCTATTTAAGTTATTTTGAACTTGTATGAGGTGCCTATTTAAGTTATTTTGAACTTGTATGATGTGCCTATTTAAGTTATTTTAAACTTGTATGAGGTGCCTATTTCAGTTATTTTGAACTTGTATGATGTGCCTATTTAAGTTATTTTAAACTTGTATGAGGTGCCTATTTCAGTTATTTTGAACTTGTGTGAGGTGCCTATTTAAGTTATTTTGAACTTATATGAGGTGCCTATTTAAGTTATTATGGTCATCTATTATTCTTCCTTTTGTTATTTTTGTTGTTATTTAAGTCCTTCCCAGCATGCACAGCAAACAAGAAGTAAAGGTGCAAAACAAATGTATGTTGTCACGAAGTTATCTATGGCACCAACGGATGAGCAACAGGTGGATGAATAGCAGGTGGATGAGCAACAGGTGGATGAGCAACAGGTGGATGAACAACAGGAGGATGAGCAACAGGTGGATGGAGACAAAGTTGAACCTGTCTGGATCACTCAGTTCATTCAGAGGTTATCTGAGACAATGAAACCACTCTATGCATTGACTAACCCGTGAAGCCCTTTCAGTGGACTGAGACGTGTGAGGGGGTGGTTCAGTGAAACGGGACATTACAATCACATCAGTGTTGGCATAGCATTCCTTGCTTTGGTGGGAGTTCACTCTGACCATGGGTCATTGTTGTGGCTACTCCCACACCCTGTAGATCAGAAAGGTGGCTGAAAAACTGTCACAGTACTCCATGGCCGTACAGCATAGACCAAGAGGTTAGGCATTCTGATGCTGACCGATTATCACGAATCCCAGAAGAACTGCTACAAGACCGGCAAGGAGGTCAGTTCCTTACGGTGTCGTGGATGTCCGTATTGTACAAAACTACTCGACCAGTGGCAAGTTCAAAAAGGAGATTGACTATTTTTACTCTCACAATTAAACGTTTCAATTCCCCTGATAATCGTGATTGAGCAACATCAACCAATACAGTTAACAGGAACTACGGGATTCTCAATGCCGAGATCCCAAGCTATAACCATTGATTACCTGACTAGACAGGGAACCTGCGGCAGAAAATTACCTCCAACTCCAGGGAACGGGCAGCCACATGGATCTATTGAGATCAGGTTGGAGTCCTGTTCTATCATTGGGAACAACATGCTTTTTTTCTATGGCCTTCTGATCAAGATTGTCGGTTGTGTGTGGAGACGTGTGCTGTATGTCACATAGATAAGGTGGGGCGAACACTGCAAGCACCATTACCCCACTACCAGGCGGGGTCTATGGAGACTGTGTACATCTGGATATCCTAGGGCCGTTTACAACGAGTGAATCAGGTAACAAATGCATAATTATGATCATACATCAATTCATTCGCTGGCTCGAGCTACAGGCATTGCCTGAACAAACAGCTGAATTGACAGCTAGGATGATCTTCGAGCAATGAGTCACCAGATTTGGAATGCCTCTACAGTGTCAAAGTGACTGGCTCGTGACAAAAGGTCAGGTGCATCAATGTAGGGTAGAACATAAACACAACATAGAACTTTGGATGGTAATTGAGAATTTAATTGGAATTCTGTTTATTTAATAGGAAACAAGATAAAGTGAACACATAACGACATATAGTATTACATCACACAATTGACAGCTCACCCACTTGGCTGTGCGAACCCTGTATCAAGGCGTAGTTTGTATCATGATTTGATAGGTCAACAAAGATTCACAGTTCCATGAATCCACAGAAGAATAAGTCGAATGAAACTGTGGATGAGATGGTGTCAGCGGATGTGATTGGCATCACAGAGTGACGTCGAACGTGGTAACGTGACACAGATCGGTCGAACGAAACAGCGTCACACATATGCAGTGAAGTGTGAAGGCATTGGACGAGATGATGTCGCACATGGAACGATTGTTAACTCACCCACGCGTGGTTCAGGTCCCGACAATATAAAAATAGAGATGAATTCCAGTTGCGCTTGCAATAGTAGAAGCTCCGTCAAGTGAAGTCAAGTAGACATCAAGATGTCTCGACGGAGAGGAATGTTGACTTGTACACATAAGTCAAAGACATTTGAACTGAAGGATTTATGTTTAATTCATAATAGTATGGTTAAACGTTCAACAACGAAACCACAAAGAATTGCAGCTTTTACAACACACAAATAACTGCCAGCAATGTCAAAAAGAGTTACATATCATAATTTGTTTTCGTCAAATAAATGAGAATCATGTTTTTTTACAATAGCTGGTGTTTGTGATGTTCACCTGTCCACATTTTCCCTACCATTGTGTGTCCACGAATTATTACTGACGACTAGTGATGTTGTTGAGTTAATGTCCGTGGAAATAAAGGTGTGTGAAAGTAGCAGACATTTCTTTACAGTTGTGTCGTTATTTACAGATGTTTTCGTCACGTAATTGGGAATCAGATGTTTTTTTAATAGCTGCTGTTTTTTTAAGTAACATTAACACGCTATGTGGAGTGGACAGTCTCATGTTTTAAAACTGACATGTGTTGTTTTCTATATTTATTGAAGTTTCCAGTACGACGCTCTCTCCCCTGAAGTTTATTACGTTGCAACATGTTGTTTTCTATATTTATTGAAGTTTCCAATACGACGCACTCTCCCCTCAAGTTTATTACGTTGCAACATATTGTTTTCTACATTTATTGAAGTTTCCAGTACGACTCTCTCTCCCCTCAAGTTTATTACATTGCAACAAGATGTTTTCTATATTTATTGAAGTTTCCAGTACGATGCTCTCTCCCCTCAAGTTTATTACGTTGCAACATGTTGTTTTCTATATTTATTGAAGTTTCCAATACGACGCTCTCTCCCCTCAAGTATATTCCGTTGCAACATGTTGTTTTCTATATTTATTGAAGTTTCCAATACGACGCTCTCTCCCCTCAAGTTTATTACGTTGCAACAAGTTGTTTTCTATATTTATTGAAGTTTCCAATACGACGCTCTCTCCCCTCAAGTTTATTACGTTGCAACATGTTGTTTTCTATATATATATTGAAGTTTCCAGTACGACGCTCTCTCCCCTCAAGTTTATTACGTTGCAACAAGATGTTTTCTACATTTATTGAAGTTTCCAGTACGACGCTCTCTCCCCTCAAGTTTATTACATTGCAACAAGATGTTTTCTATATTTATTGAAGTTTCCAGTACGACGCTCTCTCCCCTCAAGTTTATTACATTGCAACAAGATGTTTTCTATATTTATTGAAGTTTCCAGTACGATGCTCTCTCCCCTCAAGTTTATTACATTGCAACAAGATGTTTTCTATATTTATTGAAGTTTCCAGTACGACGCTCTCTCCCCTCAAGTTTATTACGTTGCAACATGTTGGTTTCTATATTTATTGAAGTTTCCAGTACGACGCTCTCTCCCCTCAAGTTTATTACGTTGCAACGTGTTGTTTTCTATATTTATTGAAGTTTCCAGTACGACTCTCTCTCCCCTCAAGTTTATTACATTGCAACAAGATGTTTTCTATATTTATTGAAGTTTCCAGTACGATGCTCTCTCCCCTCAAGTTTATTACGTTGCAACATGTTGTTTTCTATATTTATTGAAGTTTCCAATACGACGCTCTCTCCCCTCAAGTATATTCCGTTGCAACATGTTGTTTTCTATATTTATTGAAGTTTCCAATACGACGCTCTCTCCCCTCAAGTTTATTACGTTGCAACAAGTTGTTTTCTATATTTATTGAAGTTTCCAATACGACGCTCTCTCCCCTCAAGTTTATTACGTTGCAACATGTTGTTTTCTATATATATATTGAAGTTTCCAGTACGACGCTCTCTCCCCTCAAGTTTATTACGTTGCAACAAGATGTTTTCTACATTTATTGAAGTTTCCAGTACGACGCTCTCTCCCCTCAAGTTTATTACATTGCAACAAGATGTTTTCTATATTTATTGAAGTTTCCAGTACGACGCTCTCTCCCCTCAAGTTTATTACATTGCAACAAGATGTTTTCTATATTTATTGAAGTTTCCAGTACGATGCTCTCTCCCCTCAAGTTTATTACATTGCAACAAGATGTTTTCTATATTTATTGAAGTTTCCAGTACGACGCTCTCTCCCCTCAAGTTTATTACGTTGCAACATGTTGGTTTCTATATTTATTGAAGTTTCCAGTACGACGCTCTCTCCCCTCAAGTTTATTACGTTGCAACGTGTTGTTTTCTATATTTATTGAAGTTTCCAATACGACGCTCTCTCCCCTCAAGTATATTACGTTGCAACGTGTTGTTTTCTATATTTATTGAAGTTTCCAATACGACGCTCTCTCCCCTCAAGTTTATTACGTTGCAACAAGTTGTTTTCTATATTTATTGAAGTTTCCAATACGACGCTCTCTCCCCTCAAGTTTATTACGTTGCAACATGTTGTTTTCTATATATATATTGAAGTTTCCAGTACGACGCTCTCTCCCCTCAAGTTTATTACGTTGCAACGAAGTATCGGTCAATCAGTGTCTGCTACAGAAAGAACATTAAATGTCGCAGTTTATCCATGCAATGTAGCGGACAATGAGTCACGGGATGGTCTGTTTGCGGTGTTTTAATCCGTGGATTATAATTTCATTGACAGTTTGAACATCAACAACGCGTTTGCACAAGGAGAGGCCGCACGATTGTTGGGAGGTGCCCTGGCAGAAATGTCACAAATGCGTCATTTAAAGTAAGTTATTATTAATTATTATGATAGGTATTAAAAGTATAATCAATTTAATACTCTTTGTGTGCTACATCAATGACATGCCAGATGTGGAGGACTCACCTGTTTACATGTTTGTTGATGACAACAAAATCTACAGACACATCACCAGTCAATCTGACAAAGAGGCACTACAAGCAAGAGGCACTACAAGCAAGAGGCACTACAAGCAAGAGGCACTACAAGCAAGAGGCACTACAAGCAAGAGGCACTACAAGCAAGAGGCACTACAAGCAAGAGGCACTACAAGCAAGAGGCACTACAAGCAAGAGGCACTACAAGCAGACCTAACACAACTAGAAGTGTGGTCCAGAAAATGGCAACTATGATTTAATGAAGAGAAATGCAGAGTGGTGCATTTAGGGCGAAACAATATGAATATGTTATAGCCAGCAGTGGAACTAATACCACCCTGGGGGGACCACAAATGAGAGAGACTTGGGGGTGCAAGTGGACTCGGAACTAAAGTTTGATCAACATGTGGAATTAATAGCAAATAAGGCTAACGAGATGCTCTGGCTTATTAGAAGGTCGTTTACATTCTTGGATGGACCAACAGTAAAGAAGCTATACTCAAGTCTGGTCAGACCTATTCTAGAATATGGAAATGTTATCTGGGCCCCAACATTCAAGAGTGACCAAAGGATGCTTGAAAATGTACGACAAAAAGCAACTAATGCTAAACTACTTCCAGAACTGACGTGCGACAGATTGAAGGCGTTGCCGTTGAAGCTACCAAGCCTGTACTATAGTCTAGAAGAGCAAGAGGAGACGTGATTGAAGTCTATAAATATCTGCATGGCAACTACAAAGTCGATAAAATGCCACTTCAGATGGACCACAACACAGTGACCAGGAGACACAGCCTGAAGCTCCAGAAGGAACGTGTGACAGTTAGACAAACGGAGTCGGAGGAGCTACTTTAGACATAGAGTAGTGAACAAGTGGAACTCTCTCACAGAGAATGTGGTTTCAGCTCACACACTAAATACATTCAAAGCTAAACTAGACAAAATGTGAAGAAGTGACTTTGTGAGACGATAGAGTCGTGTTGTTGATGAGATGTATAATAATCACATCGTTATGCTACAGTGTGATGCAGTGTCGTCTCACTGACGCATCGTATCGACACATCGTCGACGGCATCTGTCGGGGCCCAGGATGTCAACAGTTGGAGAAACTCTTGTAAGGACACATTTGTTTATTTACCCCACATAATTTAAAACACAAATCTCACTAATTATGACTGATCTCTTATTTGTAGACAAATGTTGTTATTTTGTTTTATTTGTTTTGTAAAAACCATTCATCGTGTTAAATCTGTAGAACATGTCATGTTAACATAACAGATACATTAGATTATTGTTGTTATAAACAATATATTATGTAGTTTATTTGTGTTGATTTTGCACATTTGATTTCACTTTTGTAAGAATAATAATGAAAATACATCAGTGGAAATGGATCAAGTCAGCGCGTCATGCTTCATGTAAACAACAACACAAAATATGTGTTTATATTCACCCCTTCACATTTACCCTACCCTTGTGATTGTGTGAATCACTGCTGATAACTAGTGATGTTGTTAAGTTAGTGTCCGTGTAAATAACTGTTGTTTACTTTGTGTATTTCAAAAGGTGCGTGTGAATGTATCAGACGTTTCTTTACAGTTGTCGACTCAACAACTTGACAGACATCAGTGAGGACATAACTAGAAATATCCTCACTCAACGACCTCACCTGGTGATAGAGTAAGTTAACGTCTTTGATACCTACACATGTGTTAGTTTGTGTGTCACCCGTACAGAGATGTGTGATAAGTGTTGACGCCTTCTCTGTCTTCCAGGGCGGGCATGTGTGGTCTGTCAGAGGAGAGTGAGACACGTCTAGAGACAGAGTTTCCTGACAGGTTTTCCTCGGTAAGTCACTTCTCTGTTGTCATTGTCCCTGTCACACCCACCAACTACTCAACTGTCTCCAAATGACAACTTTATTAGACGACATTGTAAAATGTGTCACGAGTAAAAAGCGCCCGACCTTTAACTGACATTCAAATTTTTGCTGTTTGTAACATTGTATCAATCGCTACGTTTGACGTGATGGGAAAATTACAATTTCTCACAGTACGCTTTATAGGGGGGAGGGTGATACCTTTGATATAAAAGTCTGAAATAGTATTTAGATGATATGTATTAATTGACCAGATTGAATGTAATTACTCATTTAGTCAACTGATAAACGAATATAAACATTTGGAAGTAGCAACAGTTACTACTTGAAGTGTAGACAGTCACAGAACTTTGAAGTAATAATGATTGGTAGCAGGGTAAATTAATACTTCCGTCTTTGGTCTCCCACTAGGTGAGACTCTACATGTGCCACTGCTAAGTACTGTACTGTCTGTAGCAGTGAGTTACTTTGAGAGACCCTAGATGTGCCACTGCTAAGTACTGTATTGTCTGTAGCAGTGAGTTACTTTGAGAGACCCTAGATGTGCCACTGCTAAGTACTGTGCTGTCTGTAGCAGTCAGTTACTCTGAGAAACCCTAGATGTGCCACTGCTAAGTACTGTGCTGTCTGTAGCAGTCAGTTACTCTGAGAGACCCTAGATGTGCCACTGCTAAGTACTGTACTGTCTGTAGCAGTCAGTTACTCTGAGAGACCCTAGATGTGCCACTGCTAAGTACTGTGCTGTCTGTAGCAGTCGGTTACTCTGAGAGACCCTAGATGTGCCACTGCTAAGTACTGTGCTGTCTGTAGCAGTGGGTTACTCTGAGAGACCCTAGATGTGCCACTGCTAAGTACTGTGCTGTCTGTAGCAGTCAGTTACTCTGAGAAACCCTAGATGTGCCACTGCTAAGTACTGTGCTGTCTGTAGCAGTCAGTTACTCTGAGAGACCCTAGATGTGCCACTGCTAAGTACTGTACTGTCTGTAGCAGTGAGTTACTCTGAGAGACCCTAGATGTGCCACTGCTAAGTACTGTGCTGTCTGTAGCAGTCGGTTACTCTGAGAGACCCTAGATGTGCCACTGCTAAGTACTGTGCTGTCTGTAGCAGTGGGTTACTCTGAGAGACCCTAGATGTGCCACTGCTAAGTACTGTGCTGTCTGTAGCAGTGAGTTACTCTGAGAGACCCTAGATGTGCCACTGCTAAGTGCTGTACTGTCTGTAACAGTGAGTTACTCTGAGAGACCCTAGATGTGCCACTGCTAAGTACTGTGCTGTCTGTAGCAGTGAGTTACTCTGAGAGACCCTAGATGTGCCACTGCTAAGTACTGTGCTGTCTGTAGCAGTGAGTTACTTTGAGAGACCCTAGATGTGCCACTGCTAAGTACTGTGCTGTCTGTAGCAGTGAGTTACTTTGAGAGACCCTAGATGTGCCACTGCTAAGTACTGTGCTGTCTGTAGCAGTGAGTTTGTTTCTATGTTTAGAGAATTGTTCTAACAAAATGAAGTCAGTGATAATATATATTTGCAGATCTAGCCATATCATAGAGACGGCGGTCATCAACACTGAGTTTGCGGCCAGAAACTGACAGTGTCACAGAGAGGACCTGAAAGATGAAGCACTGGACAGACCGACAGTTGTCAGACGCACAGAAATTACGTTACTTGGAACTGTTAATATTGTCATTAGACTGACTTCATTGTTATGGTTGCAATCACAAAAGACCCCCACTGAAACTGTTGGATGTATATTTCCAAGTACAAAAGTTTGTGGTAGTTAGTAACACGGCGGATTTTATGATTTTCCAGATATGCGCGTAGGTTTTGTTTGTAGGTTTTGTTTGAAGGTCCTGTACCCTGGATCAAGGGCATGATTTTGTCAGTTACAAAATTGGATTCACACCCACAGTTTGATTCATTAGCTGCGAATATTGTTAGCTGCTTCCACTGGCCACGTGCATGGGTCGAACACACTGGGAAATGGGAACAGCCCTGTAACGAAGGTTGTTTCCTGCAGCAAATAGAGTAAATAAAGACAATATTAATCAGCGATTGTCCAGCTAACATGGAATGTGACAAGACGTGGTTATAATACTCAACTAGATTATTATGTATTATCGACGTAGAAAGGTTATTTTTTTAATCACTAAAATGATTGTGTTGTTGTATTAGATTAGTATAGACAAACTCGTGTAACGTTATGAGACATTGTGACACAGTTGAGGCCGCGGGAACCGATACGTGGATGCTTCATTAATGTGTATTAACCTACAGAATGGATGTTTGTAAAACTCCCCACTGGCGACTTTCAAGACCGGCTATAGAGTAATGGTAGGCGGTGAACGTCATTACCACAGGAAGCGCTGTAGATGCGTTGATGTTAAACTGTTGTAACTTTGTGCTTTTAAGGTCGGAAGAAATTGGAATCTGCGACGTGTCGTTTATATGATACAAACAACAAGCTGTGTTTTGGCGCTCCACTATGTACTTGATGTGTACGTGGCCAATAGTGTTATGTTGTGCAAGATCATTATGTACATGATGTGTACATAGGCAGTAGTGTTATGTTGTGTGAGAGCATTATGTACTTGATGTGTACATAGGCGATGTTGTTATGTTGTGTGAGGTCATATTGTACTTGATGTGTGTATAGTCAATAGTGTTATGTTGTATGAGATCATATTGTACTTGATGTGTGTATAGGCAATAGTGTTGTGTTGTGTGAGATCATTATGTACTTGATGTGTACATAGGCAATAGTGTCATGTTGTATGAAATCATATTGTACTTGATATGTGTATAGGCAGTAGTGTTATATTGTGTGAGATCATAATGTACTTGATGTGTGTATAGGCAATAGTGTTGTGTTGTGTGAGATCATTATGCACTTGATGTGTATAGGCAATAAATAGTGTTATGTTGTGCAAGCACAAATACATTCTTTGATGAATTTCCAGATTTCCTTGAAACCACCTCACAATTCCAAGAAGACATTTACATGTTTGGAGATTTCAATATCCTCCTTGATCTACCATGTCCAAATACTAGATTATTCTTGGATGTCCTTCAAACATATGCATTACATCAACACGTTTCATTTCCTACACATGTTCATGGTCATTGGCTCGACCTGTTTATTACTAGATCTACTTGCACTAACATTAAAGCAATATTCCCAACTTGTGGTTTATCAGATCACCATTGTGTCATTATTGATTTGTGGTTGCAAGTTGGCTCAAGATCTAGAAAAAAATTATCACATTTCGACCAATAAATAAAATTAACATAAATACCCTTCATGATGATCTAGCAAATACTGATCTTTTGATCAAACCTAAATCTACACTATGCGAGCTTGTTAATCAGTACAATGAAACATTAAGTAAACTTCTGGATAAACATGCTCCGAAACAAACCAAAAGTGTACAAGTTCGCCCTCATATATGCAATCACATGATGTCAAAAGCAAAGTCTGATTACTATACACATTTTATCACAACAAATTCTGAAAACCCTCGGCAGATGTGGAAATCTGTTAACACAATAATTCTACATCGGCAGAAATTAAAAGCACTGCCTGAACATTCTTCATTGGATACATTGTGTAGTTCTTTTTCAAAATACTTTACAGGTAAGATTGCTCGTATTCGATAAATTTTGTCATTAATGATAATGACTACGTTTTCCCTGAACCACCACTTTCTGAAAAAACACTACAGAGTTTCACACCTGCAACTACTAATGAAGTTCTCATCATTATTAAAAAATATCCTAACAAATCGTGTGATCTTGACCCATTTCCAACACTTCTACTAAAAAGCTGTATCGATCAACTCATCTTTCCCATTACTACTATCATAAACCTTTCAATGCAGAGTGGAGTTGTTCCACGGGATTTCAAACAAGCTCTTGTAAATCCTCTTATTAAAAAACAAACTGCAAAAATGACCTAAGGAATTATCGTCCTATCTCTAATCTCAGTTTTCTGTCAAAAAATATTGGAAAAAGTAGTTGCTAATCGCCTTCGTGAACATATTTACAACCATCACTTATCAAGTGATCTACAGTCTGCATATAAACGATTCCACTCTACCGAAACAGCTCTTCTCAAGATACACAATGTTATAGTTGATAACATGGACAATGGCAAAGTCACAGCACTCACTTTACTTGATCTCTCAGCTGCTTTCGATACAATTGATCATTCAATCCTTTTACAACGCCTCCATAGATATTTTGGAATTTCTGGCCCAGCTCTTCGGTGGTTCAAATCATTTTTGTCAGACAGATATCAAAGTATTAACATATCTGGCACATTATCTAGCCCACAACACCTTCCATTTGGAGTGCCTCAAGGATCCGTCCTTGGCCCTGTTCTGTTCAGCTTATATACTACATCGCTCAGCCAAGTTATTGCTAATCGTAATCTCAGTCATCACCTTTATGCTGATGACACACAGGTTTACATATCACTTTCACAATCAAATGGACAATAATCTCTTTCGACTTTAAGTGACTGTCTTACTGATATCTTGTCGTGGATGGAATCAAGTAAGTTAAAGCTTAATCCAGATAAAACATACCTTATTATTATTGGCACAACAACAACGAAATAAAGTCATCAACCATTTCCCAGTTAAACTGCTTGGCAGTGATACATTCCCATCAGATACTGTTCGCAATCTAGGTGTTATCTTTGACAGTGACTTCAACTTTCGCCAGCATATCTCTCAAGTATGTAAATCCTGTTTCTATCATATTCGTGATCTTCCTCGAATTCGGCGTCACATATCTACATCTACTGCTAAAACAATATCAACGGCACTAATTAGTAGCTGCCTTGACTATTGTAATTCACTACTAAACAACATTGCTAAAAGAGACTTGGCTAAACTCCAACGAGTACAAAATTGTCTGGCACGTGTGGTTCTCAGGGCGCCTCGGTTTTCTCCGTCACTACCACTACTTAAACAGTTACACTGGCTTCCAGTTTCTTATCGAATTAATTATTTTAAGCTGTCCACTCTTGCATATCGTGCTCTATCTACACAACAACCATCCTACTTGGCTAGTCTCCTGCATCTTTCAAATATCCCTAGGCAGCTAAGATCATCAACTTCACAACAACTTATTGTACCTAAAACAAAACTTAACTTGTCGCTGCGCCTAGGGTCTGGAATGAACTCCCTATCAAGTTGAAAACATCTGAAACTATTGCTATTTTCCGAAAAAAACTCAAGACATATCTATTCCAAATTGCAATCCCACCATAAATGTTCGGTTGTCCCTCGTTCTGATACTGACTTTTGCGCGTCCCTGTTTACGATTACGCTTACTGATTCTGTTTTGTTGCGCCTCTGAGCTCAGGTTCCTGAGGATATAGGCGCCATAGAAGTCAATTATTATTATTATTATTATTGTGTGAGGTCATTATGTACATGATGTGTACATAGGCAATAGTGGTATGTTGTATGAGATCATAGTGTACTTGATGTGTGTATAGGCAATAGTGTTATGTTTTGTAATATAGAAATGCACTTGATGTGTGTATAGGCAGTAGTGTTATGTTGTATGAGATCATAGTGTACTTGATGTGTGTATAGGCAATAGTGTTATGTTTTGTGAGATCATATTGTACTTGATGTGTACATAGGCGATGTGTTGAGCGATCAGCGGCGGCGGCGGCGGCGGCGGCGGCGGCGGCGGCGGCGGCGAACAGCGTTCATGAACAGGGATCAAAGAACCTGACGTGGAAACAAGAAAGGAACAAAACACGGTATTATACGAGTGCACACGTATTTTAATTATATAAACAGTTTAACATATCATAAAATATCTATTTTAAAAGTAATTTATAAATTAAATATAGAATCTATAATACAGTAATCATATCTGTAATTAAAAAAAGTTAAAAGTCACACATGCATGTGTCTTTGTGGACAGCCAGACGCCACAGATGTCTGTTTGTGCTGCATTGTCAGTCACGTTATTTAATACGGTGCCGGCTGAGACTTTCCTCGTCTATCGATCTGCGCGGCTGGTCGTTTTGTACGCAGCAACCGGCAATCGTATGCATGTGAATTCGGCCAGTACACGTGACCATTTTTTTATGGTCGAGGAAGGCGGCAGCTAAACCCGACCCGTCCAGCCTTCCGGTTGGTCATCGCATCGATGCGGAACGGAGTGGTCGCATACACCAACTCGGCCATGACGTCAGTCCACCGGACCCTATGATTGCTGCAAGGAAACAAATAAGTATTTATGTCTATGTTTGTCGTGAAAAGTGAGCGATATTTCCCGAAATAACACACGCACGACGTCGCGTGATGCTTTCATCACAAAACGTCATAATTTAATTTATGCATGGTCATTGTCAAATAACACAGTTCAATCTGTTGTATAAATGAGTACCTGGTTACATATAGAGGCGGATATGTGAAAGAATAGTCTTCGCGTAGTAATTACCGCGTTGCTGAATTCTGCCCAGATAAATCGAGATGGCGTTGGAATGGCTCGGTGCGCCAGTGGTAAAGTGTGAGTGCCTTGAGCAGTCCAACGACTGGACACTGCACTTTATAAGAACCTACCTTTAACCTTTACGTTTATTGCCCTGTTTATCGCATTTTATAAGGTTCCAAGTTAGCTCCAAAATAAACGTACGTTTTTAAAAGCTGGTGGAACTCCGCACGTACGTACACGTACTGGGGCGGTTGACTCTGCTTGACCCCCGGGGGAAGTGGGGGCGCTAGAACGCGTAACGCCCCCCGAAGCCACAGGTTTTTGTGGAGCAAGGACGCAACAGTAATCAAGGACTTATAACCAATAACATCGTTTTTCACACAACTATCGTGATATGTAACAGACATATTATTTCAAGCTCGATCGGAAGCTGTCCGCAGGTTTAAACAGTCGTTCTTGCGACGTGGATTCCAGCATAGAAACACTAGATTCTTGCAAAAACGCTCATTCAAAAAAGTGTTCAGAAACTATGAAGGATTATCGATTGCCGTGAAAATACTCTATGCTTCTGTAAACAGCTGTGAAAATTATCTTATTTGTCGAACTGCAGCTGAAAGACGCGTCCAGAGCGCTCCTTCAACGGAAACGACAACCGATTCACGCCACATACAACACACACCTGCGCTGTAACTCTCATTCAACCAAAGTCATCTACAAAATCACACGTTTGTTCGGCAAACAACGCACACACCTGCGCACGCGCGCGCACACACCATATGTTAAAGTCCAGTTAGTGGACAAGAGGGTATTCAAGTTCAACAACTGAGCGATAGTATTGATAGCAATATTTTTTTTTTACTCAAGAAAGATAATAGAACTCGCAGACACGAAGTAACAGTAGTAAATGATCACTGTCGATTGGAATATCAGGAAGTACTCTTTCTCACAGAGGACAATATCAGGAAGTACTCTTTCTCACAGAGGACAATATCAGGAAGTACTCTTTCTCACAGAGGACAATATCAGGAAGTACTCTTTCTCACAGAGGACAATATCAGGAAGTACTCTTTCTCACAGAGGACAATATCAGGAAGTACTCTTTCTCACAGAGGACAATATCAGGAAGTACTCTTTCTCACAGAGGACAATATCAGGAAGTACTCTTTCTCACAGAGGACAATATCAGGAAGTACTCTTTCTCACAGAGGACAATATCAGGAAGTACTCTTTCTCACACAGGACAATATCAGGAAGTACTCTTTCTCACACAGGACAATATCAGGAAGTACTCTTTTTCACACAGGACAATATCAGGAAGTACTCTTTCTCACACAGGACAATATCAGGAAGTACTCTTTCTCACACAGGACAATATCAGGAAGTACTCTTTCTCACACAGGACAATATCAGGAAGTACTCTTTCTCACACAGGACAATATCAGGATGTACTCTTTCTCACACAGGACAACCAATGAATGGAGCAACATTTATCTATAGATTATGTAGATTATGTAGATTATGTAGCTGCCAGCAGGGTGAATATGTTCAAACACAAGGTTGACACATATCTCAGGAGGGCAGGTTACAAATAGATAAAACACTGTTGGACTCTCGAAAAGCCAATGACTTCCTTGTCCACTTGCCTACTGGGCCTTTGCCTTGGATGGCAATCTTGTTCAATCTGACCGAAGTGTTGACTTTACGGGCCTAATGAGCATACAGTCAAAAAAGGATTTGTAGTGCATGTAGTCAGACGTAAATACACATGACTTCATGATGCTGAACACATTTCATTTATGTGAGACGAAACAATTTTATCAGTGCGCTCTCAGCTTATGCGGCGTTGTTTCCGAGAAGAGTAATCACTTGTTCGCCACAACAGGTAACATCCGCTAGAGGGGTCAGACTACTGTTAATCTTCCTGTTTTCTTTTTCACACGAATGTAGGGCGTCTGAAATTGTTAAATGGGAACTTAATAAATTCATATTATGTGACATGAGTGCCTTTGAACAGGAACATTCACAGGTTTGTTTGTAGAAGCAATTGGCTGTGAATCATTGCATTGTTTTGAGAGTTTAACTGGCGGAGGGATTTATGGGAATTTTTTGGCCACGTGGGCGCATGAATACATGGCTATTTTGGTAAATATTGACGGGCATAGCACGTGGGGGCATTTTAAAAGAGCTGGGGTATATGATTTTTATAAAAGTTGGTGAGCATGTCAATGAGATGATAGCAGTTACTGCAAAAAATTTTGCTGAATTTTTGATTGTCGGGTTTTCTTATAATCAGACAAAACGTTAACATGGCCACCAATGCAATTGTGTACAGTGGTCTGACTCCTAGAATATGTGAAGCTTCTCGGCATTACCTTTGTGCTTCCGATAAAGTAAAGCGGATTTGCGGTTGTTCAAACTGCGGACTGCGTGTATTACATCGATAACCACATTTACTTACTGGCGTCTTCACCATCTAACCCATGAACAGATACCAACTGGCATGGCACATTGATGATAATGCTAAACTTTACTTATACACTCAAAGACTCTACCCAGAGTAAGACCCTGTTCAGAAGAGTTTACGTTTCAAAACAAAGGACTAAACGTACATAAATACCATTCGTTGTTAAATTATATAAAAATTGCAAATAGTTACAGTCAAATAAGAAATAATTTAAAAAAATTATAATTAAATATACTATTAAATATTAATGAATGAATAATTAGAATAATATACAATTAGTAGACAATTAAAATAATACATATTATGATAAAACTAGACATTAAACGCAAGTTTAAGATAATGAGTATTAAGGTGTGTTTTAAATGTGTTCATACACTCAATTGGCCGCAGGTCTTCAGGCAGCGCATTCCAGGTCGGCCCGCGCGAGAACGAACGGCGGACGCACCGCTCGAGGTAGTGCCGCGGCACAGTCAGTAGCGCGCGGTCGGCGGATCGTAGAGCGCGGCGCGGCACGAACGGCGTGATCAGTGGGGCGAGGTAGGCCGGAGTCCGGTCACGAAGGGCGCGGAATACAAGAACAAGTATCTTATACTCGATACGCCACTTCTCGGGCAGCCAGTGCAGACGTTGTAGTGCTGCCGTCTTGCTTCGTTCATCCCGCCGCTTTATTCGCAGAACGACTCTGGCCGCCGAGCGCTGGACCATCTCCATACGGTCCATCAAACGGTCAGTGATGCCCAGTGTTCGAAATGAGGGAGGTCTGGGTCCAAGACCCCCATAGGGCACGAGGGTCATCCCACAAGAAAGACAAATGTAAGCTTGGGGTCCCACATTTTATTGTCTTTTCACAAAAATAGGCGCTAATAGCCATTACAAGTGCATGAAAAGAAGTTTTTTAAGAAATTGTTTTTCGGGGGGGGGGGGGGTGACCAATATTTTTAGGGGATCCCCAAGAGTCAGTGGTCATTTCGTACTCTGGTGATGGATCGGGTTGCCGTAGACACGACGTCACGAGCGAGTGCACCAGACTACTGCGTGCAGCAGTTGTTAGGCTCACGAGTATCTTGGCGATGTGGAACAAGTTATGTATTGTGATACACATCTAACTGGCGTATCATATTGATGGTTTGTACATCTAAATGGTGTATCATATTGATGGTTTGTACATCTAACTGGTGTATCACATTGGTGGTTTGTACATCTAACTGGTGTATCACGTTGATGGTTTGTACATCTAACTGGTGTATCACGTTGATGGTTTGTACATCTAACTGGTATATTTCATTGATGGTTTGTACATCTAACTGATGTATCATATTGACTGTGTTTGTACATATAACTGGTGTATCACATTGACTGTTTGTACATCTAACTGGTGTATCACATTGATGGTTTGTACATCTAACTGATGTATCATATTTACTGTGTTTGTACATTAAACTGGTGTATCACATTGATGGTTTATACTTCTAACTGGTGTATCACATTGCCTGTTTGTACATCTAACTGGTGTATCACATTGATGGTTTGTACATCTAACTGATGTATCATATTTACTGTGTTTGTACATTAAACTGATGTATCACATTGATGGTTTGTACTTCTAACTGGTGTATCAAATTGACTGTTTGTACATCTAACTGATGTATCACATTGATGGTTTGTACTTCTAACTGGTGTATCACATTGACTGTTTGTACACCTAACTGATGCATCACATTGATGGTTTGTACATCTATCTGATGTATCACATTGACTGTTTGTACACCTAACTGATGTATCACATTGATGGTTTGTACATCTAACTGATTTATCACATTGACTGTTTGTACACCTAACTGAAGCATCACATTGATGGTTTGTACATCTAGCTGATGTATCACATTGACTGTTTGTACATCTAACTGATGTATCACATTGATGGTTTGTACATCTAACTGATTTATCACATTGATGGTTTGTACATCTAACTGGTGTATCACATTGACTGTTTGTACATCTAACTGATGTATCACATTCACTGTTTGTACACCTAACTGATGTATCACATTGATGGTTTGTACATCTAACTGATGTATCACATTGACTGTTTGTACACCTAACTGATGCATCACATTGATGGTTTGTACATCTAGCTGATGTATCACATTGACTGTTTGTACATCTAACTGATGTATCGCATTGATGGTTTGTACATCTAACTGATTTATCACATTGATGGTTTGTACATCTAACTGGTGTATCACATTGACTGTTTGTACATCTAACTGATGTATCACACTGATGGTTTGTACATCTAACTGGTGTATCACATTGACTGTTTGTACATCTAAATGGTGCATCATATTGATGGTTTGTACATCTAACTGGTGTATCACATTGGTGGTTTGTACATCTAACTGGTGTATCACGTTGATGGTTTGTACATCTAACTGGTGTATCACTTTGATGGTTTGTACATCTAACTGGTATATTACATTGATGGTTTGTACATCTAACTGATGTATCATATTGACTGTGTTTGTACATATAACTGGTGTATCACATTGACTGTTTGTACATCTAACTGGTGTATCACATTGATGGTTTGTACATCTAACTGATGTATCATATTTACTGTGTTTGTACATTAAACTGGTGTATCACATTGATGGTTTATACTTCTAACTGGTGTATCACATTGCCTGTTTGTACATCTAACTGGTGTATCACATTGATGGTTTGTACATCTAACTGATGTATCATATTTACTGTGTTTGTACATTAAACTGATGTATCACATTGATGGTTTGTACTTCTAACTGGTGTATCAAATTGACTGTTTGTACATCTAACTGATGTATCACATTGATGGTTTGTACTTCTAACTGGTGTATCACATTGACTGTTTGTACACCTAACTGATGCATCACATTGATGGTTTGTACATCTATCTGATGTATCACATTGACTGTTTGTACACCTAACTGATGTATCACATTGATGGTTTGTACATCTAACTGATTTATCACATTGACTGTTTGTACACCTAACTGAAGCATCACATTGATGGTTTGTACATCTAGCTGATGTATCACATTGACTGTTTGTACATCTAACTGATGTATCACATTGATGGTTTGTACATCTAACTGATTTATCACATTGATGGTTTGTACATCTAACTGGTGTATCACATTGACTGTTTGTACATCTAACTGATGTATCACATTCACTGTTTGTACACCTAACTGATGTATCACATTGATGGTTTGTACATCTAACTGATGTATCACATTGACTGTTTGTACACCTAACTGATGCATCACATTGATGGTTTGTACATCTAGCTGATGTATCACATTGACTGTTTGTACATCTAACTGATGTATCGCATTGATGGTTTGTACATCTAACTGATTTATCACATTGATGGTTTGTACATCTAACTGGTGTATCACATTGACTGTTTGTACATCTAACTGATGTATCACACTGATGGTTTGTACTTCTAACTGGTGTATCACATTGACTGTTTGTACACCTAACTGATGCATCACATTGATGGTTTGTACATCTAACATAAAATGACAACCAAGCTAGCACACAAGCTTGAGACCTTCCAAAACAAGTGTCTAAGGAAGATCCTAGGAGTATTTTGGCCCAACACCATCACTAATGAAGAGCTGCACCGCAAAACAGATGCAACAACCTTGGCCACACAGATAAAGAAGAGAAGATGGAGATGGCTTGGACACGTGTGCCGAATGTCACCTGGCGCACTGCCCAAGACAGCCTTACGCTGGACAGCAGATGGAAAAAGGAGACGTGGTCGCCCAAAAGAAACATGGAGACGAACAGTGGAGAAGGAGATGAAAGAATGCGGCCTGACATGGAACACCAAATGGACTGCAGACCGACAGCAGTGGCGCTCTCTTGTTGATGCCTTATGTGCCACCGGGCACGAAGAGGACTAAATAAGTAAGTACATCTAACTGATGTATCACATTGACTGTTTGTACATCTAACTGATGTATCACATTGATGGTTTGTACATCTAACTGGTGTATCACATTGACTGTTTGTACATCTAACTGATGTATCACATTGATGGTTTGTACATCTAACTGGTGTATCACATTGACTGTTTGTACATCTAACTGATGTATCACATTGATGGTTTGTACATCTAACTGATTTATCACATTGATGGTTTGTACATCTAACTGGTGTATCACATTGACTGTTTGTACATCTAACTGATGTATCACATTCACTGTTTGTACACCTAACTGATGTATCACATTGATGGTTTGTACATCTAACTGATGTATCACATTGACTGTTTGTACACCTAACTGATGCATCACATTGATGGTTTGTACATCTAGCTGATGTATCACATTGACTGTTTGTACATCTAACTGATGTATCGCATTGATGGTTTGTACATCTAACTGATTTATCACATTGATGGTTTGTACATCTAACTGGTGTATCACATTGACTGTTTGTACATCTAACTGATGTATCACACTGATGGTTTGTACATCTAACTGGTGTATCACATTGACTGTTTGTACATCTAACTGATGTATCACATTGATGGTTTGTACATCTAACTGATGTATCACATTGACTGTTTTTTACATCTAACTGGTGTATCACATTGACTGTTTGTACATCTAACTAGTGTGTCACATTGACTGTTTTTACATCTAACTGGTGTGTCACATTGATGGTTTGTACATCTAACTGATGTATCACATTGACTGTTTGTACATCTAACTGATGTATCACATTGATGGTTTGTACATCTAACTGGTGTATCACATTGACTGTTTGTACATCTAACTGATGTATCACATTGATGGTGTGTACATCTAACTGGTGTATCACATTGACTGTTTGTACATCTAACTGATGTATCACATTGACTGTTTGTACATCTAACTGGTGTATCACATTGACTGTTTGTACATCTAACTGATGTATCACATTGATGGTTTGTACATCTAACTGATTTATCACATTGATGGTTTGTACATCTAACTGATGTATCACATTGATGGTTTGTACATCTAACTGGTGTATCACATTGATGGTTTGTGCACCTAACTGGTGTATCACATTGACTGTTTGTACATCTAACTGGTGTGTCACATTGACTGTTTTTACATCTAACTAGTGTGTCACATTGACTGTTTTTACATCTAACTGGTGTGTCACATTGATGGTTTGTACATGTAACTGGTGTTACACTACACGGTTGCGTGGTAAACTAATGGGTAACTAAGCTTGCCCCACTTTGGCCTCCCTCTTTGCAAGATCCTAGATACGCTCCTGAATGACATGAGGAGTTTCCTCCTGTGATCACAAACCGTGATCGTTGGAACAAACCCATCGTGTCACCACGTTAAACAACAATTACCAGTTTTCAGTGTGAGCATAGTCTTAAATACCGCTGTCCGAGTTACCATTGTTATGCAACATTCGTATAACGCTACTGCAGGTTTCTTCGACCGCGGCTGCCTGGACGACTGTTACACGGCCCGCTACAGAATCTGTCACCCTCAATGTGACGACGTTCCGCGGCCACCGTACTATCACTTGGACAGCTACGACGAGTGTGTGGCGAAGGAGTGAGATTGTCAGCTCAAGTGCGACGAAGCCGGACCGACGCCATCTTCACGTGATTTAATTAATGGATGTGGTAATAATAATAGTAATTATTGTGTTATTGTAGATGTACAGTAGTATAATGTTTTCAATAATCATAATAACATACAAGAATGTTAAGATCAATTGGTTTGTATAAGATATTGAATAGGTATGTAATCATTGATAGAAATTGTTTTCTCACTTAATAAAGATGGAAGAACTAGACAACATGAAACAATTAACGTTAATTAAGGAAACGCGTAGATTGGATATCAGAATGTACTCATTCTCACAGAGGACAATACATTAATGGAACAAATAAACTACAGATTGAGTAAATGCTCGCAGCGTGGTTATGTTTAAAATATGTAAACAAATATATCATACATCAAATTATCGTAGTTAAGCAAATTCCTTGTTTGCGCAACGCACAGGCTGTGGATGGCTTCTCTCGTCACTGGACCTGAATTCGGCGCCAATGTTATATGTAGACCTACTTCTTAGCGGCTCATTGTCGTGACACTGGTGCTTTCTCTGCGAGTCCTTGCTCGCATCTTCACTCATTGTCGTGACACTGGTGCTTTCTCTGCGAGTCCTTGCTCTCATCCTCCCTCATTGTCGTGACACTGGTGCTTTCTCTGCGAGTCCTTGCTCGCATCTTCATTCATTGTCGTGACGCTGGTGCTTCCTCTGTGAGTACTTGCTCTCATCTTCACTCACTGTCGTGAAACTGGTGCTTCCTCTGTGAGTCCTTGCTCGCATCCTCACTCATTGTCGTGACGCTGGTGCTTCCTCTGTGAGTCCTTGCTCGCATCCTCACTCATTGTCGTGACGCTGGTGCTTCCTCTGCGAGTCCTTGCTCGCATCCTCACTCATTGTCGTGACACTGGTGCTTCCTCTGTGAGTCCTTGCTCGCATCCTCACTCATTGTCGTGACGCTGGTGCTTCCTCTGCGGGTCCTTGCTCTCATCTTCACTCATTGTCGTGACACTGGTGCTTCTTCTGCGAGTCCTTGCTCGCATCCTCACTCATTGTCGTCACTGGTGCTTCCTCTGCGAGTCCTTGCTCTCAACCACACTCATTGTCGTGACACTGGTGCTTCCTCTGCGAGTCCTTGCTCGCATCCTCACTCATTGTCGTGACGCTGGTGCTTCCTCTGCGAGTCCTTGCTCTCATCCTCACTCATTGTCGTGACGCTGGTGCTTCCTCTGCGAGTCCTTGCTCGCATCCTCACTCATTGTCATGACGCTGGTGCTTCCTCTGCGAGTCCTTGCTCTCATCCTCACTCATTATCGTGACACTGGTGCTTCCTCTGCGAGTCCTTGCTCTCATCCTCACTCATTGTCGTGACACTGGTGCTTCCTCTGTGAGTCCTTGCTCTCACCCTCACTCATTATCGTGACACTGGTGCTTCCTCTGCGAGTCCTTGCTCTCATCCTCACTCATTGTCGTGACACTGGTGCTTCCTCTGCGAGTCCTTGCTCTCATCCTCACTCATTGTCGTGACACTGGTGCTTCCTCTGTGAGTCCTTGCTCTCATCCTCACTCATTGTCGTGACACTGGTGCTTCCTCTGTGAGTCCTTGCTCTCATCCTCACTCATTGTCGTGACACTGGTGCTTCCTCTGTGTGTCCTTGCTCTCATCCTCACTCATTGTTGTGACACTGGTGCTTCCTCTGTGAGTCTTTGCTCTCATCCTCACTCATTATCGTGACACTGGTGCTTCCTCTGTGAGTCCTTGCTCTCATCCTCACTCATTGTCGTGACACTGGTGCTTCCTCTGTGAGTCCTTGCTCTCACCCTCACTCATTATCGTGACACTGGTGCTTCCTCTGTGAGTCCTTGCTCTCATCCTCACTCATTGTCGTGACACTGGTGCTTCCTCTGTGAGTCCTTGCTCTCATCCTCACTCATTGTCGTGACATTGGTGCTTCCTCTGTGAGTCCTTGCTCTCATCCTCACTCATTGTCGTGACACTGGTGCTTCCTCTGTGAGTCCTTGCTCTCATCCTCACTCATTGTCGTGACACTGGTGCTTCCTCTGTGAGTCCTTGCTCTCATCCTCACTCATTGTCGTCACTGGTGCTTCCTCTGCGGGTCCTTGCTCTCATCCTCACTCATTGTCGTCACTGGTGCTTTCTCTGTGAGTCCTTGCTCTCATCCTCACTGAGGATATTCCGTGATCGAATTATTTGCAAGGTAATAAGATAATACATTCTAAAAGGATACTCGAGGTACGGCACCGGTAAACGTTTCTACCCGCAGAAGGCTACATTATGTAGTAGAAGACAGTGCAGGTGGTTCAGTGTCCAGTGCGGTATCATTTGGGGCTTTAACTCGCCAGGCTTGTGTCGGACCAACAACTGACCACCTGTTATAGTTAGTACATCCTCACTGTAGACACGCATGCATGCACGCACGAATGCGCGCACACGCACGCACGGGAACCTGTCGTTGGGCCATCAGCCAATCAGCTCTTTGGGGACTGAGCACGTGGCCAGGGTAGTTTCACCTTCTGTCACATGGGTCGCATCGTCAACTAGTCGCGAGTTAGTAGTACTGTTCAACAGCCAGTCATAATGTCTGTCGGCCGACGGTTGACGCATCAACTATTTGTCGGTCGGTAAACATTTAGCGACTAAAAGTCAAAACAGTAGTATTACAGACACGGTGTAAGTGTTAAGGATTTCAATAGAAGAAACACACAAGACCGTGCAGGAAACACTCGACAGCATTGGAAGCGTAAAGGGCCAAGAAACAATGCAAGACACACGTAAAGCCTGGGAGGCTATAATGTATGTGCGTGCGTGCGTGCGTGCGTGTGCGTGCGTGCGTGCGTGCGTGCGTGCGTGCGTGCGTGCGTGCGTGCGTGCGTGCGTGCGTGCGTGCGTGCGTGCGTGCGTGCGTGCGTGCGTGCGTGCGTGCGTGCGTGCGTGCGTGCGTGCGTGCGTGCGTGCGTGCGTGCGTGCGTGCGTGCGTGCGTGCTTCACTGTTGTCTGTGTATGTTGCCATCGACTCTTCTTGTATTCGGGCTCCTGCCACATAAACAACGTTGCCGTAACTGTTAACCTGCGACTACTGACGTTCCAGGACACGCCACAACGTCGTCGTTACATTCAGGTTCCAGGACACGCCACAACGTCGTCCTTACATTCAGGTTCCAGGACACGCCACAACGTCGTCCTTACATTCAGGTTCCAGGACACGCCACAACGTCGTCCTTACATTCAGGTTCCAGGACACGCCACAACGTCGTCCTTACATTCAGGTTCCAGGACACGCCACAACGTCGTCCTTACATTCAGGTTCCAGGACACGCCACAACGTCGTCCTTACATTCAGGTTCCAGGACACGCCACAACGTCGTCCTTACATTCAGGTTCCAGGACACGCCACAACGTCGTCCTTACATTCAGGTTCCAGGACACGCCACAACGTCGTCCTTACATTCAGGTTCCAGGACACGCCACAACGTCGTCCTTACATTCAGGTTCCAGGACACGCCACAACGTCGTCCTTACATTCAGGTTCCAGGACACGCCACAACGTCGTCCTTACATTCAGGTTCCAGGACACGCCACAACGTCGTCCTTACATTCAGGTTCCAGGACACGCCACAACGTCGTCCTTACATTCAGGTTCCAGGACACGCCACAACGTCGTCCTTACATTCAGGTTCCAGGACACGCCACAACGTCGTCCTTACATTCAGGTTCCAGGACACGCCACAACGTCGTCCTTACATTCAGGTTCCAGGACACGCCACAACGTCGTCCTTACATTCAGGTTCCAGGACACGCCACAACGTCGTCCTTACATTCAGGTTCCAGGACACGCCACAACGTCGTCCTTACATTCAGGTTCCAGGACACGCCACAACGTCGCCCTTACATTCAGGTTCCAGGACACGCCACAACGTCGCCCTTACATTCAGGTTCCAGGACACGCCACAACGTCGTCCTTACATTCAGGTTCCAGGACACGCCACAACGTCGTCCTTACATTCAGGTTCCAGGACACGCCACAACGTCGTCCTTACATTCAGGTTCCAGGACACGCCACAACGTCGTCCTTACATGCAGGTTCCAGGACACGCCACAACGTCGTCCTTACATTCAGGTTCCAGGACACGCCACAACGTCGTCCTTACATTCAGGTTCCAGGACACGCCACAACGTCGTCCTTACATCCAGGTTCCAAGACACGCCACAACGTCGTCCTTACATTCAGGTTCCCGGACACGCCACAACGTCGTCCTTACATTCAGGTTCCAGGACACGCCACAACGTCGTCCTTACATTCAGGTTCCCGGACACGCCACAACGTCGTCCTTACATTCAGGTTCCAGGACACGCCACAACGTCGTCCTTACATCCAGGTTCCAGGACACGCCACAACGTCGTCCTTACATCCAGGTTCCAGGACACGCCACAACGTCGTCCTTACATCCAGGTTCCCGGACACGTCACAACGTCGTCCTTACATTCAGTTTCAACTCCGCCGATTCAGAGGCACTTCAAATGTTTGGACGCACAGTTGGGTTGTTTTCGAGTGATTTTAAATTCCTGATGGAGTCACTGCATGATTATTGCATTACTATTCAAACATTTTATTTTATTGATAACAGTGATGATTTATACTAATGCCTGTTACATGTGACGCCAACATAATGAACATACATAATTGTTAAGGGAATGTGTGCGAGAAATGAAGATTTCGCATGGCAGCCATCTTGTGCTCTAAAAGGCTGCTCTGACTGACACACTTTGGTGGCATCATTGAATTCCTTACCCCAAAAAGATGAAGGATTTGACATCAAAATTAAATTCCTATGTGACATGGAAGCTGAGAAATCATAGACAGTTTTAAAATTAAAGATGACTAACATGATGGTTATTTCGTGGTGACTCCAACCTGATAGGTATGGGTAGACCTATAAATGTGCCAAGGGGCAGGCTGTTACCATAAAACGCAATTTTGTTTACTTATTCGCTGAACTAAATTTTGTTGCTGGATATGAAATAACATATTGTTGGCATCCCTTTCTTGAGCAGACAGTAGTTTGCGCCGTCGTCGTTGTCGCCTGGTGTGGCTTAATAGCCACAAAGAAGAGATTATTTAAAAAAGGAGATCATTTGAAGAAAAATGAGATTTGACAACATTGGCAAAAAGAAGGATATATCCTTCCCACAGCTGGTGACTTGACACATTTGTTGTGTTAGTCTGTCGCTCTCTACCACATTGTTTTGGGCCATCTGAGCGATCAACTACCATTTGCCTTTTACTTTGCTTGGCATAGCGCCAGATAAAAGGGACCTGCAGCGTCTCAACCGTCAGACGTAAACAAAGTGGGAAGAACCAATTTGCCTAAATTTCGGAACGACAATGGTCCTCTTGGCTGACAGTCCGGCGTTCCACCGCCGAGAACACCGGTCCTCTCGGCTGACCGTCCGGCGTTCTACCGCCGAGAACACCGGTCCTCTCGGCTGACAGTCCGGCGTTCTACCGCCGAGAACACCGGTCCTCTCGGCTGGCAGTCCGGCGTTCTACCGCCGAGAACACCGGTCCTCTCGGCTGGCAGTCCGGCGTTCTACCGCCGAGAACACCGGTCCTCTCGGCTGACTGTCCGGCGTTCTACCGCCGAGAACACCGGTCCTCTTGGCTGATAGTCCGGCGTTCTACCGCCGAGAACACCGGTCTTCTCGGCTGGCAGTCCGGCGTTCTACAGCCGAGAACACCGGTCCTCTCGGCTGACAGTCGGGCGTTCTACAGCCGAGAACACCGGTCTTCTCGGCTGACTGTCCGGCGTTCTACAGCCGAGAACACCGGTCCTCTCGGCTGACTGTCCGGCGTTCTACCGCCGAGAATATCGACGTGTTGTACGGTGATAAAAAGAAAGAGACACGTACATGAATAGTCAGTTTTATTCATGGTGCTGACAGCACAGCTCATTGGTTGTCCGACAAGTTGCCATGAAGCAAAACATGGAAACAACAGACTAGTCCTGGAGCAGAGATGCATGTAAAAGTAATACAAAGTAATACAAAGTAATACAAAGTAATATAAAGTAATACAAAGTAATACAAAGGGCCAGTATAAAAACAAAACAAAATAGTCAAATGAAGATATCCTAATAAAAATAAAAATTAAAGAAGATCAATATAGCAGTGAGGATAACAAGATGGAATTGGACAGGACCTGCACTTGGAATGAGAGAAGATCGACATAGCATTGAGAATAACAAGATGGAATTGGATAGAACACGTACGTAGAATGAGAGAAGACAGCCACTGTCTGGCGGCTTTACCACGACCACGTGAAGTGAAGTGGAAAAATGGGTCGCCCAGAGACACACTGGCGAAAAACAAAGACCACGGGACGAAAGACATGGACGGGTTAAAAGACATGGACTGGGGCGAAAGACATGGACTGGGGCGAAAGACATGGACTGGGGCGAAAGACATGGTCAGGGGTTGAAGACATTGACTGGGGTGGAAGACATGGTCAGGGTTTGAAAACATTGACTGGGGTGGAAGACATGGTCAGGGGTTGAAGACATTGACTGGGGTGGAAGACATGGGCTTGGGTTAAAGACATGGACTGGGGTTAAAGACATGAACTGGGGTGGAAGACATGGACTGGGGTTGAAGACATGGACTGGGGTAGAAGAAATGGACTGGGGTTGAAGACATGGACTGGGGTGGAAGACATGGACTGGGGTTGAAGACATGGACTGGGGTAGAAGAAATGGACTGGGGTTGAAGACATGGACTGGGGTGGAAGACATGGACTGGGGTAGAAGACATGGACTGGGGTTGAAGACATGGACTGGGGTAGAAGACATGGACTGGGGTTGAAGACATGGACTGGGGTGGAAGACATGGACTGGGGTGGAAGACATGGACTGGGGTTAAAGACATGGACTGGGGTTGAAGACATGGACTGGGGTTGAAGACCTGGACTGGGGTTGAAGACCTGGACTGGGGTTGAAGACCTGGACTGGGGTGGAAGACATGGACTGGGGTTGAAGACAAGGTCTGGGGTGGAAGACATGGACTGGTGTAGAAGACATGGACTGGGGTTGAAGACATGGACTGGGGTGGAAGACATGGACTGGGGTGGAAGACATGGACTGGGGTCGAAGACATGGACTGGGGTCGAAGACATGGACTGGGGTAGAAGACATGGACTGGGGTAGAAGACATGGACTGGGGTGGAAGACATGGGCTGGGGTAGAAGACATGGACTGGGGTGGAAGACATGGACTGGGGTTGAAGACTTGGACTGGGGTGGAAGACATGGACTGGGGTCGAAGACGTGGACTGGGGTCGAAGACATGGACTGGGGTAGAAGACATGGACTGGGGTAGAAGACATGGACTGGGGTGGAAGACATGGACTGGGGTAGAAGACATGGACTGGGGTGGAAGACATGGACTGGGTTGAAGACATGGACTGAAGCCAAACAGGTGGCCAAAGATGAACTGGAAAAGGAGCCATGTGAGAGGATAGATGAGGTGAGGTAATAAAACAAATTCCATTAGTAATCCAACCGACATTAAATAAACATACAAAATAACTAACTTCACATCTCATCACGATCCACTTTCTTTCTACATCACAACAACTTCACAGGAACGTTTAACTACATGCAACCACCCTAATATAACAACAAATCATTCCTTCAAGGTAAAGCATGTATCAGAAATATGTGAGACACTGTCAGAAACTAGTATATCTGGTACGACCGTAACTGGTTGCGTCGACTGTTTATCTCATGAATGATTTCTTCCAAAGACACTAACAGGGAAATACACATAAAAAGGATAGTTAAAATTGCTAAATGATGCATTGTAATGTGATAATGGTGAATAAAACCATGTCATATGATGTAAACAAATCATAATTTGATAAACATTTCTTGTATAAAACAATGTGTTATGTTTAGCACTGATTACTGTAGTAAAGTAGTTAGACTTGCTACTTCAAACAGTACAAAAGACAAAGCCTACTGAGATGATTATTGCAGAGTTTCAGATGTCTGGTAAACAGCTAGTAGTCACTACTGATTTAAGGCCTGTAACAAAATCATATCAATATTGTTGTACAATGACACAACACGTACATCAAAATCATATCAATATTGTTGTACAATGACACAACACGTACATCTCATTTCACATACAAATGGAATGTTTGTAGCCCTGCAATAAGTCATTAATAATAATGATGACATCTCTGTAATACAACAGAACAGTTTGGGTGACTGCCTGGAATTCAGTCATTAGTACAACAGTAGTTTGGGTGACTGCCTGTAGTTTTGCATTCAGTCGTTAGTACAATATAACAGTTTGGGTCCCTGCCTGTAGTTTTGCATTCAGTCGTTGGTACAATATAACAGTTTGGGTCCCTGCCTGTAGTTTTGCATTCAGTCGTTAGTACAATATAACAGTTTGGGTCCCTGCCTGTAGTTTTGCATTCAGTCGTTGGTACAATAGTACAGGTTGTGTGACTGGCTGTAATTCTACATTTTGTCATTAGTACAATAGAACAGTTTGGGTGACTGCCTGTAGTTCTGCATTCAGTCATTAATACAATAGAAAAGTGTGGGTGATTGCCTGTACTCCTGCATTCAGTCATTAATACAATATAATAGTTTGGGAGAATGCTTGTAGTTTTGCATTCAGTCGTTGGTACAATAGAACAGTTTGGGTGACTGCCTATAGTTTTTCATTCAGTCGTTGGTACAATAGAACAGTTTGGGTGACTGCCTGTAGTTCTGAATTCAGTCGTTGGTACAACAGAACAGTTTGGGTGACTGTCTGTAGTTCTACATTCAGTCGTTGGTACAATAGAACAGTTTGGGTGACTGACTGTAGTTTTGCATTCAGCCATTGGTATAGTAGAACAGCTTGGGTGACTGCCTGTAGTTCTACATTCAGTCATTAGTACAATAGAAGAGCTTGGGTGACGGTCTGTAGTTTTGCATTCAGTCATTATTACAATAGTACAGTTTGTGTGACTGCCTGTAGTTTTACATTCAGTAATTAGTACAATAATACAGTTTGTGTGACTGCATGTAGTTCTACATTCAGTCGTTAGTACAATAGAACAGTTTGTGTGACTGACTGTAGTTCTGCACTCAGTTGGTAGTACAGTCTGTATGACACAGGTGTGATGTTTTATTTCAATTGGTTGCTACAGAGAGTTCACATTAACATGTCTATTTCTTCATCATTTATATGGCAAGCTCGTGTGGCCACCGGAATGGGTCAGACAAAAGTGTCCAAATGACTAGTGATAGTTCTGGTTCGGTGGACCGCCACCAGGCTTGTAGGCCGCATTCACCTGGTCAGACACAAATGCGGTGAAGCGATACTCCACGTCCTTTCGTCGCTGCTCAATCTCTCGTTGCAGCTGCTCGGCCTAGAAATATAACCAATTTGTTCAGATAAATACATAGATGTAGGCTAAATGCTAACGCCCCCCATGAATTTTGTGCTTACCTCTATGTTTTGTGATGACGCCTGACTGTCACGCAGGTAACATAATGACTCCTGACTGTCACGTAGGTAACATAATGACCCCTGACTGTCACGCAGGTAACATAATGACCCCTGACTGTCACCAGGTAACATAATGACTCCTGACTGTCACACAGGTAACATAATGACCCCTGACTGTCACGCAGGTAACATAATGACCCCCTGACTGTCACCAGGTAACATAATGACCCCTGACTGTCACCAGGTAACATAATGACTCCTGACTGTCACGCAGGTAACATAATAACCCCTGACTGTCACCAGGTAACATAATGACCCCTGACTGTCACGCAGGTAACATAATGACTCCTGACTGTCACCAGGTAACATAATGGCAGGTACAAAGTCTGGTCGTTTTTTTCACAAAATCATGTTATATATTACAAAGTATATAATTTTATTCATCTCAGACATCTCCACTGCATGGATGTGTTTTAATGAATCACAATTTTAAAATATAATGTGAACGTTTTCAGCTTATGAATATCAGTCTTGCTGTTTTGCATGGAATGTAAACATGACATTCAACTCGAAACATTCAAATTAAACAAATGATGGTTAAATTGCATTAAACAATTGTGGTTCTTTGAACACATTTGGGCAGTGAAGATATTAGAATAGACAGTTCATAACATTTTTACCTTTGAAACTCTAACTCATTTGGCTCAATGTGAATCAGGTTCATCAAATCTGTTTGGCCTGAATAGTTACATGAACAGCTACATGAATAGGTACATGAACAACTACATGAACAGCTACATGAATAGCTACATGAACATCTACATGAATAGCTACATGCAGTCACTTTAATAAACAATTGTTTAATAAACAACTTTTGTTAAATCATTGGAGGAATTGATTTTGTTTTTTCGATCAGGTAACTTGCGAAAGTGTGAATAGCTTTATGATATAGTCTACAGAGCTGGACCTTATGACATAGTCTACAGAGTCGGACCTTATGATATAGTCTACAGAGCTGGACCTTTTGATATAGTCTACAGGGCTGGACCTTATGATACAGTCTACAGAGCTGGACCTTATGATACAGTATACAGAGCCAGACCTTATGATTAAGTCTACAGTATACTACCTTATGATATTGTAAACAGGGCCGGACCTTATGATATAGTCTACAGAGCCAGACCTTATGATTAAGTCTACAGAGCCATACCTTATGCTACAGTTTACAGAGCCGTACCTTACGATATAGTCTACAGAGCAGGACCTTATGATACAGTATACACAGCCGGACCTTATGATATAGTATACAGAGCTATACCTTATGATACAATATACAGAGTCGGACCTTATGATATAAGTATACAGAGCCAGACCTTATGATATAGTTTACAGAGCCATACCTTATGATACAGTTTACAGAGCCAGACCTTAAGATATAGTATACAGAGCCATACCTTATGATACAGTTTACAGAGCCAGACCTTACAATATAGTCTACAGAGCAGGACCTTATGATACAGTATACGCAGCCGGACCATACGATATAGTATACAAAGCGATACCTTATGATACAGTATACACAGCCTGACCTTATGATATAGTATACAGAGCCATACCTTATGATACAGTTTACAGAACCAGACCTTATGATACAATATACAGAGTCGGACCTTATGATATAAGTATACAGAGTCGGACCTTATGATATAGTATACAGAGCCGGACCTTATGATATAGTATACAGAGCCGGACCTTATGATATAAGTATACAGAGTTGGACCTTATGATATAGTATACAGAGCCGGACCTTATGATATAGTATACAGAGCCATACCTTATGATAGAGTTTACAGAGCCGGACCTTATAATATAGTATACAGAGCCATACCTTATGATACAGTTTACAGAACCAGACCTTATGATACAATATACAGAGTCGGACCTTATGATATAAGTATACAGAGTCGGACCTTATGATATAGTATACAGAGTCGGACCTTATGATATAGAGCCGGACCTTCACCACTTTTTTTTAGAATGTTGACCGGATCTGGTTAAAAATGATTTAATAGTTTGTATGACGGCTAAAACTAAGACTAAGACAAAGACTACGACTAAAACTAAATAACAATTTGACACAAAGCATGTCATAGTGGACACTTGGAAGGTTCCATTTTTCACGAAATGATTCTAAAATGAGACAAACAATAAAAAGTGAACTGAATTGGGATCGTTAAATTTGCCCACCATTTCCAGCTCCTGTTTGGCCGCCTCCATTTCTTCCTGTGGCGTTCCCTTCGGTCTCTGTCGACGCTCCTTCATCATCGTTGTGTGCAGCTTGATACGACGCTCCAACTCCAAGTCCCGGGCACTCCTAAGGGGCAGAGGTCGGAGGTCACATAGATATGAACTTACAGATATGTTACTGCTGTCCTGTCAGTTGTTTGATAAAGGGACACACAGAAACGGGTGCATGTTAAATCTTAAAAACTAAAACTTAAACAAAATAAAATTAGTATCCAAAATATTATAACTTATTCAGCCAGGCAACTTATTTGTACTGTTTGATATAATAGTTAAGAATAAAACAAGTTATATATATGAATAAAAATGTTCACGTGACCCAAAAAATCTGATTATCTGGCTTATATTATATATTCTAAGATTATTTGGTTACCACAATTACGGTCACACAAATTGATTATTATGTCATATGTAATCTTCTTTTTATGTTAACATGAAAATTGTAAATTTGGTCAAGACAGGATGACTAGTTTTTTAAGATATGACAATGACAAACACCCATTTCATGACCAGTGTGGCCTCTTAATACATAAACATTCATGTCTTTGAACTTTCACACCAGATTTTATTGACAGATGCAATTGTAAGCTGAAATATTGCAGCCTGGTAGAAGACTGGTTATAACACGAACAGTTTTGTCATGTATGAACAAACTGCATGAGGTCAGAAAGTAATATATTAAAAGTACAAATTGATTTAATGATGACAGTTATCAGACTTATATAGTATAAACTATATCTTTTGAAAACATCTTGACAGCCCCAATATGTTTTAATGAACCACATTATAAAAGTATACTTTAGCCGTGATCTGTTTAATTTGAATGTTTCAGAGCGAATTATACATTATACTACAGTATACTGCCGTATACTACAGTATATTATGGTGTACTACAGTATACTACAGTATACTACGGTGTACTACAGTATACTGCCGTATACTACAGTATACTACGGTGTACTACAGTATACTACGGTGTACTACAGTATACTACGGTATACTACAGTATACTACAGTATACTACAGTATACTATGATATACTACAAAACATGATTATGTGATAAAAATGATTAGACTTTGTACCTTTGAGCTTGTGAAACCTGTAACACCTACGTCAAGCGAGCTGACCCCGTAGCTCACAATTTTGACTAACACTAAACTAAACTAGTGTGTGAAAGCTGTCTATGGGGTAAGAAACATGATGGACAGTTCCCACACACAAATCCAAAATCAAAACTTTGACTAAGATTAAAATTAAGCCAAATGTTTAGTTGTTGCATGGAAACCCACAATGTTTAGTTGTTGCATGGACCACCCACAATGTTTAGTTGTTGCATGGACCCCCCACAATGTTTAAATGTTGCATGGACTACCCACAATGCTTAGTTGTTGCATGGACCACCCACAATGCTTAGTTGCTGCATGGACCACCCACAATGTTTAGTTGTTGCATGGACCACCTACAACGTTTAGTTGTTGCATGGACCACCCACAATGTTTAGTTGTTGCACGGACTACCCACAATGCATGCACGAACTACTGCGTTCGCCCATGATTGGGCTGTTTCGAGGAGTTTAATTGCTTGAGACTCACCTGGCTTCCTCCATCTGGTGCTTTGTGCCGGGGGACATGGAACGCCGCAGAGTCTCATGTTTTGTCCGTATGTCCTGCTGCAGGTATTAGACACAACGATAAGGGATCTCGCTGTAGAATTAACATTTCACACAAAATTAACATATGTTAAAATTGACCAAAAGTCAAATTTCAAAATTCAGTAAAGATATTGCTCATTTGTTAAAATTTTAATTTTATATATTATTGCACAACAATTCTCTGTTCTTCCTCATTGCTCCCTATAAAGGGGTGAGGCCAGTTCATGTACTGCTGCACCGCCCCAGCTGTTATCCCTTTCCTTGCTCCCTATAAAGAGGTGAGGCCAGTTCATGTACTGCTGCACTGCCCCAGCTGTTATCTCTTTCCTTGCTCCCTATAAAGAGGTGAGGCCAGTTCATGTACTGCTGCACTGCCCCAGCTGTTATCTCTTTCCTTGCTCCCTATAAAGAGGTGAAGCCAGTTCATGTACTGCTGCACCGCCCCAGCTGTTATCCCTTTCCTTGCTCCCTATAAAGAGGTGAGGCCAGTTCATGTACTGCTGCACCACCCCAGCTGTTATCTCTTTCCTTGCTCCCTATAAAGAGGTGAAGCCAGTTCATGTACTGCTGCACCGCCCCAGCTGTTCTCTTTCCTTGCTCCCTATAAAGAGGTGAAGCCAGTTCATGTACTGCTGCACCGCCCCAGCTGTTATCCCTTTCCTTGCTCCCTATAAAGAGGTGAGGCCAGTTCATTTACTGCTGCACCGCCCCAGCTGTTATCCCTTTCCTTGCTCCCTATAAAGGGGTGAGGCCAGTTCATGTACAAATCTAGTACGCAATTTCCAACATATTTTAAAAAAAATAACAAGACATATACTAATAAGATTGACATAGCTAATGAATTTAATCATATCTTTACGGAAACAGGCCCTAATCTTGCGGAAAACATACAATGTACAACTGCAAATAATATCACTAAATTTCTCAAAAACAAGAATACAAATGGTTTCAGATTCACAGAAATACAAGAGGAATCCGTATCACAAATAATCAATAACCTTCCAAATAAAAATAGCTATGGTTGTGATGGAATATCCAGCAAATTATTAAAACTTATTGAACCAGACATAGTGAAACCTTTAACATTATTAATAAATCAAGTGCTGAACACAGGACAATTTCCTGACAAACTTAAAGTAGCAAAAGTTATTCCTATATTTAAGAAAAATGATCCCACATTATTCACAAATTATAGACCAATATCCCTTTTGCCTGTTATTTCAAAAGTATTGGAAAGAATTATGAATAACCAATTACTCATGTATTTTACTAATACAAAACTACTGTCTGATAGTCAATATGGATTCAGACCCCACCATTCAACTGAATATGCAGCTCTAGAAATAGTCGATAGGATCACTACACACTTGGATAACAACCAATTACCCATCAGTATATTTCTTGATTTATCGAAAGCATTTGATACACTTGACCACACAATCCTCTTAAAAAAATTAGAACATTATGGGTTGGAACCATCAGCATTACAATTACTAAAGAGTTACTTAACAAACCGTGAGCAATTTGTAAAAATTGATGACATAAAATCAAATGTCTTACCTATAAACACGGGAGTCCCACAAGGCTCAATACTAGGTCCTCTGTTATTCATTATATATATTAACGATTTCTCACAAGCCAGTCTGTTCTAAAGGTTGAAGACTTACTTAAAGTACAGATACTACGATTTTATTATAAATTCATACACAAACAATTACCAGCATACTTACAAAGCTGGCCGATAAACCAGAATACACACATACATAATCATTTCATGCGTAAACACAACAAAATACACACATTTAGAACACAACACGAATTTGCAAAAAAGTGTCTGAAATATAATTTACCACATATCATCAACAATACTCCAGACATATTAAAAGATAAGGTGACCACACACAGCTTACAGGGATATATATCTTATGCTAAAAAAATTATTATAAAAAGCTATGTATGCATATGCACCGAAGTTAACTGCTACACTTGCACGCATGGTCAATAATAAATAATTAATCTAGCTGTACGTGTTAACGTTAATCTACACAAACGGAAATATACAATAAATTCAATGAAAACGTACCAAGGTGGCTCCTATGAGAGCGACTTCTTTAGTCTTAATAGGAGTCTCCCAAATCCACGTTGTACTAAATATATTAATTAATAGGAATTACAGTTACTGTAATACTATGTACAAATGGATAAATAAACGATTTTGTCTGTCTGTCTGTCTGTACTGCTGCACTGCCCCAGCTGTTATCCCTTTCCTTGCTCCCTATAAAGAGGTGAGGCCAGTTCATGTACTGTTGCACCGCCCCAGCTGTTATCCCTTTCCTTGCTCCCTATAAAGAGGTGAAGCTAGTTCATGTACTGCTGCACCGCCCCAGCTGTTATCCCTTTCCTTGCTCCCTATAAAGAGGTGAAGCCAGTTCATGTACTGCTGCACCGCCCCAGCTGTTATCCCTTTCCTTGCTCCCTATAAAGAGGTGAGGCCAGTTCATGTACTGCTGCACCGCCCCAGCTGTTATCTCTTTCCTTGCTCCCTATAAAGAGGTGAGGCCAGTTCATGTACTGCTGCACCGCCCCAGCTGTTATCTCTTTCCTTGCTCCCTATAAAGATGTGAGGCCAGTTCATGTACTGCTGCACTGCCCCAGCTGTTATCCCTTTCCTTGCTCCCTATAAAGAGGTGAGGCCAGTTCATGTACTGCTGCACCGCCCCAGCTGTTATCCCTTTCCTTGCTCCCTATAAAGGGGTGAGGCCAGTTCATGTACTGCTGCACCACCCCAGCTGTTATCCCTTTCCTTGCTCCCTATAAAGGGGTGAGGCCAGTTCATGTACTGCTGCACCGCCCCAGCTGTTCCCTTTCCTTGCTCCCTATAAAGAGGTGAAGCCAGTTCATGTACTGCTGCACCGCCCCAGCTGTTATCCCTTTCCTTGCTCCCTATAAAGAGGTGAAGCCAGTTCATGTACTGCTGCACTGCCCCAGCTGTTATCCCTTTCCTTGCTCCCTATAAAGAGGTGAGGCCAGTTCATGTACTGCTGCACCGCCCCAGCTGTTATCCCTTTCCTTGCTCCCTATAAAGAGGTGAAGCCAGTTCATGTACTGCTGCACTGCCCCAGCTGTTATCCCTTTCCTTGCTCCCTATAAAGAGGTGAGGCCAGTTCATGTACTGCTGCACCACCCCAGCTGTTCTCTTTCCTTGCTCCCTATAAAGAGGTGAAGCCAGTTCATGTACTGCTGCACCGCCCCAGCTGTTATCCCTTTCCTTGCTCCCTATAAAGAGGTGAAGCCAGTTCATGTACTGCTGCACCACCCCAGCTGTTCCCTTTCCTTGCTCCCTATAAAGAGGTGAAGCCAGTTCATGTACTGCTGCACCGCCCAATGCTGTTACCCCTTTCCTTGCTCCCTATAAAGATGTGAAGCCAGTTCATGTACTGCTGCACTGCCCCAGCTGTTATCCCTTTCCTTGCTCCCTATAAAGAGGTGAAGCCAGTTCATGTACTGCTGCACTGCCCCAGCTGTTATCCCTTTCCTTGCTCCCTATAAAGAGGTGAGGCCAGTTCATGTACTGCTGCACCGCCCCAGCTGTTATCCCTTTCCTTGCTCCCTATAAAGAGGTGAGGCCAGTTCATGTACTGCTGCACCGCCCCAGCTGTTATCCCTTTCCTTGCTCCCTATAAAGAGGTGAGGCCAGTTCATGTACTGCTGCACTGCCCCAGCTGTTATCCCTTTCCTTGCTCCCTATAAAGAGGTGAGGCCAGTTCATGTACTGCTGCACCGCCCCAGCTGTTATCCCTTTCCTTGCTCCCTATAAAGAGGTGAGGCCAGTTCATGTACTGCTGCACCACCCCAGCTGTTATCTCTTTCCTTGCTCCCTATAAAGAGGTGAAGCCAGTTCATGTACTGCTGCACCGCCCCAGCTGTTATCCCTTTCCTTGCTCCCTATAAAGAGGTGAAGCCAGTTCATGTACTGCTGCACTGCCCCACCTGTTCTCAAACACGTGGATAACTCAGTGTCCCAGGTCCTTCCAACGTTGACAAGTTGTACTGTATAAACAAATCAGTTAGCTTGAACAGTTTTCATTGGAGTTTGATGGAGAAAATATCCAAAGTTAACGTAGATAGTATAATGTGTTCTGTTGGAGCAATATGAAGATCATTGGTTCAACTGGGGTACCTAATTTAAGTTGTAAATGAAATATAAAATCTCTGGGATCGGGTAACAACAGGTAGCCACTGTTGAGTCTCAAGACCATTTGGACATTACATAACTAATGATGTGTCTAATTAGCTGTGGTAATTACTTACTGCTATTCGTTCCTCATTGGTCATCATATGCATCTGTTCCTTGTCTACAGCGAAAGGCGCATGTTCAGCAACTGGCTGATAGTCTGCAACATGAGATGGTTAAGTTAATATCTGTCACATGCAACACATCACCACCGTTGTGCCATCAATCTGGAAAATTATCCATATGTTAAAGTACTAATTCATGGAGGGGGTCTGAGGATCAGTACACTTTGTACAAATATGTAAATGTTAACAATTGTGAACGGCCCCTTGATGATGGCAGTGTGAACATTTTATTAAATAAAATTGACAGAAAAAGGCAGGTTATATATAGATGAAAGATTGTTGGACTCTCGATAAGCCAATGGTTAAAATTCCTAGGCCACTTGCCATCTCGAGATTGTTGCTTTGGGTGAAATGTTGTTAAATCTAGTTAAATTTGGAACTGAATTTATGAACTAGTAGAGGTGATAATCCTGCCTCCCCCTGTGTGTCGCCACCTACCAATGGTGCCGTTGACGAGTTTGTCCATGTGTTTGTTGCGCTGCAGTCGTCGGCCCTCATTCTGCCATTCCTTCAACAACTCCTTCTCTCTGAAACACAATCACAAGACACCACGATTAAGTGGAACTGTATTGATCAGTAGATTTTTGTTTTAAACTCAAGACTTTTAGGAAGATAAAATGAATAGGTTTATCACGAATATGTAAAGTTATCTTTATTATTATTATTATTGTTATTATTACTTTATTATTACTTTAGGTTATATAAATCAATACAGAATTAATAGGTAGTAACAAGAACGACCCAGGCGGGTTATGGGATCAGTAAGTAAACAAGAACTTGTATGTATGATGGCTGGAAATCAGATGTGATGCCTCATCTTGAACCACCTACTTGGTGGACCTACTTGATGGACTTATTTGACCCACCTACTTGGTGGACCTACTTGATGGATTTATTTGACCCACCTACTTGATCGACCTACTTGATGGACTTATTTGACCCACCTACTTGATCGACCTACTTAGTGGATCTGACTCTCCTACTCGACCCACCTACTTGCTGCACCTACTTGCTGCACCTACTTGCTCCACCTACTTGCGTCGATGCAGGATCATGTCTTGTTTCTCGCGGAGATCCTTAATCTGCAGCATGCGTCGCTGCTCTGCGTAGTTCTGCTCAATGCCCTCCCAGGACGCCTCCAAGTCGCCACCAGCCAGCTCCCCATTCACCATCAACTTCTTCCTCGTCTTTCTGTCATCACACGACCACAGCTTCAGTACAGGACACAACAACATCTGTCACATGGTCAACACTACAAGACACAACAACATCTGTCACATGGTCAACACTACAAGACACAACAACATCTGTCACATGGTCAACAGTACAAGACACAACAACGTCTGTCACATGGTCAACAATACAGGACAAAACAACATCTGTCACATGGTCAACAGTACAGGACACAACAACATCTGTCACATGGTCAACAGTACAGGACACAACAACATCTGTCACATGGTCAACAGTACAGGACACAACAACATATGTCACATGGTCAACAGTACAGGACACAACAACATCTGTCACATAGTCAACAGTACAGGACACAACAACATATGTCACATGGTCAACAGTACAGGACACAACAACATCTGTCACATGGTCAACAGTACAGGACACAACAACATCTGTCACATGGTCAACAGTACAAGACACAACAACATACGTCACATGGTCAACAGTACAGGACACAACAACATCTGTCACATGGTCAACAGTACACAACAACATACGTCACATGGTCAACAGTACAGTACACAACAAAATCTGTCACATGGTCAATAGTACAGGACACAACAACATCTGTCACATGGTCAACAGTACAAGACACAACAACATACGTCACATGGTCAACAGTACAGGACACAACAACATATGTCACATAGTCAACAGTACAGGACACAACAACATCTGTCACATGGTCAACAGTACAGGACACAACAACATATGTCACATAGTCAACAGTACAAGACACAACAACATACGTCACATGGTCAACAGTACAGGACACAAAAACATCTGTCACATGGTCAACAGTACAAGACACAACAACATACGTCACATGGTCAACAGTACAGGACACAACAACATATGTCACATGGTCAACAGTACAAGACACAACAACATACGTCACATGGTCAACAGTACAGGACACAACAACATCTGTCACATGGTCAACAGTACAGGACACAACAACATCTGTCACATGGTCAACAGTACAGGACACAACAACATCTGTCACATAGTCAACAGTACAAGACACAACAACATCTGTCACATGGTCAACAGTACAGGACACAACAACATATGTCACATAGTCAACAGTACAGGACACAACAACATATGTCACATGGTCAACAGTACAAGACACAACAACATCTGTCACATGGTCAACAGTACAGGACACAACAACATATGTCACATAGTCAACAGTACAGGACACAACAACATATGTCACATGGTCAACAGTACAGGACACAACAACATATGTCACATGGTCAACAGTACAGTACACAACAACATCTGTCACATGGTCAACAGTACAGGACACAACAACATATGTCACATGGTCAACAGTACAGGACACAACAACATATGTCACATAGTCAACAGTACAGGACACAACAACATATGTCACATGGTCAACAGTACAGGACACAACAACATCTGTCACATTGTCACCAGTACAAGGACACAACAACATATGTCACATGGTCAACAGTACAGGACACATCAACATCGGTCACATGGTCAACAGTACAGGACACAACAACATCTGTCACATGGTCAACAGTACAGGACACAACAACATATGTCACATGGTCAACAGTACAGGACACAACAACATATGTCACATGGTCAACAGTACAAGACACAACAACATCAATCACATGGTCAACAGTACAAGACACAACAACATCTGTCACATGGTCAACAGTACAAGACACAACAACATCTGTCACATGGTCAACAGTACAAGACACAACAACATCTGTCACATGGTCAACAGTAGAGGACACAATAACATATGTCACATGGTCAACAGTACAAGACACAACAACATCTGTCACGTGGTCAACAGTACAAGACACAACAACATCTGTCACATGGTCAACAGTACAGGACACAACAACATATGTCACATAGTCAACAGTACAGGACACAACAACATATGTCACATGGTCAACAGTACAAGACACAACAACATCTGTCACATGGTCAACAGTACAGGACACAACAACATATGTCACATAGTCAACAGTACAGGACACAACAACATATGTCACATGGTCAACAGTACAGGACACAACAACATATGTCACATGGTCAACAGTACAGTACACAACAACATCTGTCACATGGTCAACAGTACAGGACCCAACAACATATGTCACATGGTCAACAGTACAGGACACAACAACATATGTCACATAGTCAACAGTACAGGACACAACAACATATGTCACATGGTCAACAGTACAGGACACAACAACATCTGTCACATTGTCACCAGTACAAGGACACAACAACATATGTCACATGGTCAACAGTACAGGACACATCAACATCTGTCACATGGTCAACAGTACAGGACACAACAACATCTGTCACATGGTCAACAGTACAGGACACAACAACATATGTCACATGGTCAACAGTACAGGACACAACAACATATGTCACATGGTCAACAGTACAAGACACAACAACATCAATCGCATGGTCAACAGTACAAGACACAACAACATCTGTCACATGGTCAACAGTACAAGACACAACAACATCTGTCACATGGTCAACAGTACAAGACACAACAACATCTGTCACATGGTCAACAGTACAGGACACAATAACATATGTCACATGGTCAACAGTACAAGACACAACAACATATGTCACGTGGTCAACAGTACAAGACACAACAACATATGTCACATGGTCAACAGTACAAGACACAACAACATATGTCACGTGGTCAACAGTACAAGACACAACAACATCTGTCACATGGTCAACAGTACAAGACACAACAACATCTGTCACATGGTCAACTGTCTTTCTTCAAAATGGTTACTTCATTGTTAGTAGAGTTGATATTATCAGCTCCGTCACACGCAGAACATTTATATCAGTAAATATGAAGATATCGGCTGATATGCTGAGGAATGGCATGACTTGATGCAGTGTGTCATCATGTAGCATGGCATGGTTGGATATGGTATGACTATACAAGAATGACATGGCATGACTATACCAGCATGACATGGCATGACTATATTAGCACAAGGCATGACTATACCAACACGACAAGGCATGACTATACCAACACGACATGACATGACTATACAAGAATGTCATGGCATGACTATACAAGCACGACATGGCATGACTATACTAGCATGACATGGCATGAATATACTAGTATGACAAGGCATGACTATACCAGCATGACATGGCATGACTATACCAGCACGACAAAGCATTACTATATACCAGTATGACATGGCATGACAATACCAGCATGACATGGCATGACTATATCAGCATCACAAGGTATGACTATACCAGCATGATATGGCATGACTATACCAGCATGACATGGCATGAGTATACCAGCATGACAAGGCATGACATGGCATGACTATACAAGAATAACATGGCATGACTATACCAGCATGACATGGCATGACTATACCTGCATGACATGGCATGACTATACCAGCACGACATGGCATCACTATATCAGCATCACTAGGTACGACTATACCGGTATGATGTGGAATGATTATACTGGCATGACTATACTAACATGACATGACTATGCCAGCATCACATGGCATGACTATACCAGCATGATGAGGCATGACTATACCAGCATGATGTGACATGAATATAACAGCATGACATGGCATGACTATACTAGCATGACATGGCATGAGTATACCAACATGACATGGCATAACTATACCTGCATGACATGGTATGAGTATATCAGCATGCCGTGGCATGATCATACCAGCAATCTGATTGGATTAATGAAATAATTTCACATTAAATTCAGAAAGTCTTATCAGTTTTAACATAAATCCACGTTATCTATGCAATAAAGTAGTGTGTGACTCTGTGCGTCTGTTCCCTCGAATCTCCATCAGTTTCACATGTATGGCACTGACATGTTGTAGACGTGCCTACAATCTGGATGTCTGATGTAGATGAAGTAACTCAGGACAAGAAGAGTTATGTACAACTGTTATTATTGCTATGCGTGTTTTCTACGATTGTTCCAAGTTATGTGATTTACATCAAATGTCCATATACAGGGGCATAGCTAGGTATAAATGTCCACATACAGGGGCATAGCTAGGTATAAATGTCCACATACAGGGGCATAGCTAGGTATAAATGCATTTGGAAGCACAAATCTAAGAGGGGGCTAGGGGTCCAATAAAACAAAAAAGTAGGAATTCCAAAAAAGAATGCCCCTCCAGCCTTAGAGAACAACATGACCACCCTACTCGACACCCATCCCCGGTAAAAGGTGGATGTGAACGTTCACAGTATATGATATTTGTTTAACAAAGACTTGTGCTAGGATTTTGCAGATGACAATAGTTTGCATGCTTCAATTACACATTCGCTGTGTAATAGCACAATTAATTACAGCAGTTAGTGACGTGTCACTACAATACATGTATGTGTATTACAACAGTTAGACAATGATAATGCATCAGTAGCAAGTGTTTAGAGTCTACCATATCTACAGAAATGGTTCAGTTATTACCAACTCAGATGATGATTGTTTGCAATCCACATGCAAAGTAAACATGACATTCCCTCCACATGCAATGTAAACATGACATTCCCTCCACATGCAATGTAAACATGACATTCCCTCCACATGTAACGTAAACATGACATTTCCTCCACATGCAACATAAACATGGCATTCCTTCCACATGCAATGTAAACATGACATTCCCTCCACATGCAATGTAAACATGACATTCCCTCCACATGCAACATAAACATGACATTCCCTCGACATGTCTTGTAAACATGACATTCCCTCCACATGCAATGTAAACATGACATTCCCTCCACATGCAACGTAAACATGACATTCCCTCCGCATGCAATGTAAACATGACATTCCCTCAACATGCAGTGTAAACATGACATTCCCTCCACATGCAATGTAAACATGACATTCCCTCCACATGCAATGTAAACATGACATTCCCTCCACGTGCAATGTAAAAATGACATTCCCTCCACATGCAATGTAAAAATTACATTCCTCCACATGCCATGTAAACATGATATTCCCTCCACATGCAATGTAAACATGATATTCCCTCCACATGCCATGTAAACATGATATTCCCTCCACATGCCATGTAAACATGATATTCCCTCCACATGCAATATAAACATGACATTCCCTCCACATGCCATGTAAACATGATATTCCCTCCACATGTCATGTAAACGTGATATGCCTTGGGCGATTGAGATATTTTGGGTGGTCAAGATATCTTGGGCAATCAAGATGTTTTGGGCGGTCAAGATGTTTTGGGTGGTCAAGATGTTTTGGGTGGTCAAGATGTTACAATACAGTTTATAGTATTTTAGTCAAAATACACAGACTTTCAAATAATAATAACAAATAAATTTATTTAACATGAACACAAATATTCCATGAAAACACACCTGGCTGCCTTCTTGGCGGACTGCCCTGGAGACCGGACAGAGGCTGACTTCTTCAGACGGTCCATGTGGATCTGTTTCAGCTGGTAGTAGCTGGCTGGCTTGTGCAAAGCTGCAGACAGTGGCACTGGGCCGACCAGCCCGTCACTGTCAGACACTCGCTGTGGCTGCTGATTAGCCTGCTGCTGCTGGGCAAACTTGGACAGACATGGGTTGGGGTTAAGGGTGTTCTCAGACTCCGACGACTCCGAGTCCGCTGAGTTGCCCACTTGAAGGCCATCTGAGATGAGAACTACTTCATAAAATCATAATGTTAAATATTAATAATAATTTATATATTGATAGCATCTTACATTTACTGTCATGTGTGTGCGTGTGTGTGTGTGTGTGTGCGTGTGCATGTGCATGTGCTTGTGTGCATGGGTGCGTGGATGCGTGCATGTGCCTGTGTGTGATTGAGTGAGTGAGTGAGTGTGTTTCGCATCACTGCAAGAGTGAGGCAGTGATGTGTGTGATGTGTGCGTGTGCGTGTGTGCATAAGCGTATGATATCCTTGTTAAATCTACTTCCTCAAATGGTTCAGCCCATCGCAAATCCGGTTTATTTACGTCCAGATGTGTAGTGCAGGCTTGTTAACAAATGCATGTCAATGCATTTGAATGCAAATGCAAATGAAAATGTTTCACTTTATTCAAATGCAAACGCAAATGCCATTTTCCAGGAATGCATTCAAATGCAAATGCAAATGTTTTGGTTACACATTTGCAAATGCACTTAGATTAACTTGAAATGTTTTGGCTTTATATTAACGTTTTGTTTTATTTGTAGAAAACAACGTAATGTATACAAACACTTTATTAATTTATTTTATAAATACAGTAGTACATTATTGTAACCATTAAGTCCCATACCAGTATCACTACATGAACATGTATGTACAGTCACACACGGAGTGACACAGTTCCAGGCCTGCAGAGGTGGTGGAAATGGGAGGGAGAAATAGACACTTGCCAGTTTACTGGGAACCATGGCAGGGAATGAAAGGCTAATCATTCAGGTAGGCCAGAATGGAAGGGGAACAGAAGACAATAGACTGTCTACTGGTGGGGTCACTGGGAAGATAACCTGGTGGATAATTAAAATGTAATACACAATATATGGTCATCCAGTAAAAAAAGGACGTCGGCATACATGATTTTGCAACGGCACGTTTGAAGTACGGTATTATTCCCACTCTGCGCAATACAAGAAGGGGCAAAGTCGGAATAAGCAAAACAAACACAGCTTCAACACATTCACAACACACACACAAAGGACATGTTTTATGCTGGCAAGCCAATTATGAACTGGTAGCAAGTGATCGACCTATAACACCGTGGCCCTCGATTGTACGTGTTCAAAGTCAAAGCTTTATGTGCTAAAGAAGCCTATTATTATTTTCTACAGCACGATCTTATACAGGTGCATGTGTCAAATTCAAGATAGGCTCAGCACGCATCGACTGAGCATATCTTCAAATAAAGATATTATGCCGGGCAGAGTTCAAATAAACCGTAATCCATTTGATCGGCTGCTGCCGTTTAGTCCATTCCCACTTGGGCGGGCATTTAGGGAATTCTCACAATGCTCCGTCCCAAGTGAGAATCATCTCCACTTTGCCCCCATTCTGAAACTGCCCACAACACTACCACTAATCACTCTCTCTGGCTGTAAATATTTAGGGCTGGCATTGCTAGTGCCCCCTAATGGGCTGTCACCCCTACCCACCCAACAGAGCCAACACAACATAAAGGAGTCATTTGTCTCAACAAATTGAACAAGCATTAAGTAATTTAATAGTTTTTTTATAATTTCACAAAAACTAGGTAGGTTTGGCTTTTTGCAAAATTAATTTGAAATGAGATTTAAAAAAAATCTAATTGATGATGCACCTTTAATAAAATTCAATAAAACAAAAGTACAATGAAATAAGATAAGGTATTTAAAACTGGTCATGGGTAAACTATACAGTGTAGACTTCTTTAGCATAAAGTATTAATACACTGCAATGCCATTAAACATTCAAGTGGATATGATCTTGCAATTCTTTTTTCATATCCCAAAGTTTTATTTACCTGTAGTGACTTTTGTCAATCTTGTCAAGATGGCTTCATCAGTAATAATGACGATGACAAGATTGGCAAATGATAAATAAAACTTCTGGATGTGAAAAAAAATTGTATGATCACAAACATGACTTATCCTGAGAACTGGTCAATAATTTAAGTGGATATATTAACTACCAGACTAAAAAAACTATATAAATTATCGGCAAATACAGCCTTAAAGAGATCTGTTTTAAGATGAAATTTAAAAGTCTGAATGCCTGTATGAAGTGGAGACATTCGGGTACACTGTTCAAATACCAGGTTAGTCATTAAATCATACTCAACACTGCTGCAGAGCCAGAAATATTATGTAATGTTTATCAATGCATGGCAACAGCTGGTTATTTAAATTGCAATATCATTCAATTACTCATATTTTACATGTGCAAGCAACTTCTGCAACATGATCTAACTAATAAAACCGCTAACAGTTGTTTCATTAATTATTATTAACTAATATCAACATTTTACATCATCAGAATAACATGCCAGTGTGTATAAAAAAGTTATTTCAAATTTAGATTAGTTTAGTTTTATTTATGTGTTTAGGGACAGTCTGTATTATTTTACTAATTTGAGCAATCTGTCCAAAATGTACACCTATGCACAATGGACGCCTATTCACAATGGACACCTATTCACATTGGACACATATTCACAATGGACACCTATTCACAATGGATGCCTATTCACAATAGATGCCTATTCACAACGGATGCCTATTAACAATGGACACCTATTCATAATGGACACCTATTCACAATGGACACATAGACGCTTATAGAGAAATTTCATTGCACATTTTGTTTCAATAGAGTTGAATCCACTGAATGCTGTCAAACAAGTACAGGAAGCATATGCTAGATAATACAATTAGTGCCCACACATTGAAATAAAGAATGAAAAGAACCAAAGTTTGTGACAGATATAAACACATTAACGTCATCATGTATGCATGTAGATACATGGAGCAAATCATAGAACTTTCACTCACTAATTATTAGTATCGAAAATCACTACTACAATTTCTCAACTCATTGTAATTCTGAACACACACCACTGTGTAAAACTGTAATCAACACTGTGTAAAACTGTAATAAAAAATATAATTTAACTAATTAAAAAAATATATAATTTTTTTACATTTATTCATTTAATCATCTCATGGTGCATTTTACACAGAACTGACTCGAGAGAACAGAAACCACACAATAGCTCAACTGACCAGGTGGAATCTGTAAAACTTGCCATAACGCACACCTGGTTACAAGCGATGTAATTCCCTATGTCCGTCATACACACGTTTTACATTGTGCACAGATTGCATTTACTGAACGCAGCAGGAACTAATAAATTAAACCCAGCAGCTTGTGCGAAGCGCATGCAGCACAAAAATCTAATGTATAACTAAAATAAAGTTTTAAACATTTTACACCACATTTGGTGTGTAATTTTTAGCACAATTAAAAATAGAATTTTAATTAGAGATCTTTTAGATTTTGGCACTGCATGTTTTTTAATTGCATGATGTTTTTGCTTTGCGCATGATGCCCCCCACAGTGCCCCCCACAGTGCCCCCCACTCACCTTCCCCCTTTATCTGGCTCACAACAGACTCAATAAACTCTGCGTAGTCTGTTGGCCACAAACACATGATACATTATCATGACTAGCAAATATACCCATCCTTTGGACGGGATAACAACATATAACAAATATACCCATCCTTTGGATGGGATAACTACATATAACAAATATACCCATCCTTTCGATGGGATAACTACATATAACAAATATACCCATCCTTTCGATGGGATAACTACATATAACAAATATACCCATCCTTTCGATGGGATAACTACATATAACAAATATACCCATCCTTTCGATGGGATAACTACATATAACAAATTTCAGGATACACAACATTATGAGGGAAATGCCTTTGTACTTGGCATTGACAATCAATGGCTTGATGGCCTCTTGGATAATTGTGACATAATACTGTCAGTTATAGTAACATTTAACAATTGTAGACGAAAAACGCACAATGTTGTGAACATTTGTACATAATTGTTCACATATAGTTGCAGACAATCATATGTAATAACTAAAAAGGGGAATTTTATTATTCACAGGAAAGATAAAAGCAGGGTGAATTTTGAAAAAAAAATTACTAATTATAATAGGATGGTCATATAAAAAACAGACAAAAAACTTTACTGAATATTAAAAGAATGCAGTGGATGTACCTTAGTCACATATAATAATACTGCATTTGTACAGCACTAATTCCCACTTCACAGGTCAATGCCTTGTACACCATACAAAATGTCATCATGCAAAAGTAATATAAAATACAGCTGTCAGTATATGTTGTAGAATACAAAATAAACAAATAAATAAAATTTAACCTAAGAATTGGTCTTTAAAGATTTTCTAAAACTTGTAAGTGTTCTAGAAGCCTTCCAGTTGTGGCGCCATTACCAATGCACTTCTTGTGATCATCAGAAAGTTTGCAATGGCTTATTACAGTTTTGAAGACATTTATCCTCAGCCAATCAATTGACAAATAAACTAAGGTTAACTGTCAACATTGACATACAAAGAAATGAATAAACATGCAGGGCAAGTAATCAAGTTCCTTTTATTCTATTCTTTAAGCCTTTCGATCTACATAGTTTAGTTTACAAATGATATTAAAAAAGGAGGTGTTTACATACTTATATGTACTCATATGAACATATTTATGTGATTGTAAAAGGTATGCGTTTGCAAGCATGTGTACATGTGTGCGTGTGTGCGTGTGCGCGTGTGCGCGTGCGCGCGTGCGCGCGTGCGCGCGTGCACGCGCGTGTGTGTGTGTGTACATGCCTAGACACACCTACCTGTTGGCTCTGGCTGTCCACTGAGTTTTGCCTCAAGTACAGCCTTGAGGAATGTGAGGACCATCCGCATGCCTTTGTTACGCACTTCCAATGGGGGGAATTCAAGGGGGTTTCCTCGGATATTCAGGCCGGTCAGCGTAGTTAGGAGACCTAAACAGTAGTCAGCAAAAATTACTCGCAAGAATACTAAAGCCGGGTTTACATGCGGCGATGCCGTCGGTGCAATGAGGCGATGCCGTCACATGCAATCTGATTGCCCTGTGCAAACAGTACATCGCTGCGATATGGCATCGCTGGTGATGCATCGCAGTGACATCGCTTGCAGTGGAACCATTCCTATTTTTGAGGCAACGTTGCCTCATCAACTCTGACTTGTCCAATCACAGGAAACACATGACACTTCTTGAGAAAATGGCATTGTCTAAAAATCAGATCCCTAGGTTGAAAGATGACGAAAATGTTGTGTTAATTGAGCTTTTCCATGAGCATGGAATGTGACATCAGCCAATTACCATAACAAGGCCCACTGCCAGATAGCGTTGCGGGCCATGTCCGCAGTGTTGCAGGCCATGTCCGCAGTGTTGCAGGCCATGTCCGCAGTGTTGCAGGCCATGTCCGCAGTGTTGCAGGCCATGTCCGCAGTGTTGCAGGCCATGTCCGCAGTGTTGCAGGCCAGACGTGGGAAGACATTGAGTAGTATGTTATGTATCAATGAAAATTATCAAAGCGAGCGTTACTTGTTTTGTCGGCCATTTATAGTTTTGGCAATACTTCTATACTTATAAAACATAATTATTTCATATTGACATCATGCACACCAATGTAGTATAAAGCCTGTTGTCAATAACAAAGGATCACAGAGCATGACATAGGCACTTCAACAAAAAATAAATGTTGTGATGGAACATTGGTAGTTGATTTAAAACTGCTTCCTCAACTGAGTTAGCCTATCGCAAACCTGGTTCATTGGAGTCCAGGTATGTAGTGTGTGAATAGTTTATGTAACATTCGCAGTCGATTTAATAAAAAATGCTTAATTTTTCAAATCATCGAAAGAACTGACTTTAGTCATTAGATCTGGTAAAGATCAAAATAGTGGATGTCCAAAATGGTAAACACTGTGTGGGTCAATGCTGATCATGGGTGTGACCTCCATCCTCTCGCCGATCACATGACAAAGTTACAAAATTTCACCAAGGAATAAAATCGTGATTTTTCAGCATTTCGAGTTTCACTTCAGTAAATGCTTGAACAAGCAATAACTAATTTAATAGTTTGTCTGATGATTTCACAAAAACTACATATAAAAGTTGCACAAATGAGCTAGCATGTTATACTTTATCCTAGGTAGGTTTGGTTTTTGCAAACTTCATTTGAAATGAGACCAGCAAAAAAATCGAATTGATTAAGCATCTTTAAGCTAAAGGGGACAGCTAACGAGCCTAATGTAACCATTTATAATTTGGCAAAAGGTCGTAAATTATATGTATTAAATGTACAAAAAAAGGATAACATTTTCATTCTAAGTCGTGGGACTAAGAAATCTTTGATTAAAATGCCGTAAAGTTTTTATTTGTACATATTTTAATAGTTTGTTCAGTTTGCAAGATCATTAATATTAGGTAGGGTTATAGATATACATCACCCATTCATTTATCATTAAAAGTAACTTAATTAATGCAACTAATTAGTCAATATTACAAACTCAACAGACCAACACATATCAATATAAGGCCACAGCTTCCATGATTGTGAACATATATGTACAATGTTTGCAGAGATTTCCAGCACATTTAAATCTGTATCTCAGCTTCCATGATTGTGAACATATATGTACAATGTTTGCAGAGATTTCCAGCACATTTAAATCTGTATCTCAGCTTCCATGATTGTGAACATATATGTACAATGTTTGCAGAGATTTCCAGCACATTTAAATCTGTATCTCAGCTTCCATGATTGTGAACATATATGTACAATGTTTGCAGAGATTTCCAGCACATTTAAATCTGTATCTCAGTTCTGTAACATAAGTTGACAGGTAAATAAATATGTCATGAATGTGTCATAATGTTTCTACCTTCAATGTTCTCAGACTCAGTGCAAGTGCTTGTGTATGTAATAATCTTTGCCAGAGGTGATGTACCTTCCCTGGATGTTTGCAGATGAGTGTCATCATCACCGGCTTCATCACATCTCACTCACTGATTTCCTCAGTTTAAATCACCAATGTTCCATCAAGGGTGTAGTGTGTATAGTTGTCAGGCAGTACTTAATATATAAACAAATTTAGTCACTTAATGAACACTGAGAGATAACTACATGTTGTGTATTATGAGGCAGTGCTTTGTATTAAGTTTTAAGCACTATGTATGTTCACTGCACACAACCAAAACAGTGATATAAAATAAATGAGTCATGTCAAAAATATTTGTTTTGCTGTTCATGTTGCAGTGGCATCCTTTCAAACAATTCTTTTGTACTCAAATTATGAAATAATTAGTTGTTAGTGATTTAGAATTTGGGACATAGACCAATTTAATTTGAAAATGTCCTATTGATGTGGCCTTGATCAGGTCATTTGTCTGTTAAAATTATCGTCAGAGAGGTCATGTGTCCTATCTTTTTATCACTGCGGACATTGAGAACAACTTGTACCAAACTCCCCAGTTCATTCGCTAGTTCGGCTTCTCGCTATTTGGCTTCATCGGCAATTCATGCTAATGTGTCTATTTCTGGCCCTGAAGTAGGCACTTCAACAATAATAGATGTTTTTAAAACGCAAAGTACTTCTGTTAATAAGCATTAGGGGCGCTGTTTTACAAGATTTTGTTAATTCACTAGCAGCTAGGGGGGCTGCTAGTGCCAAAACTGTCCAACAAGGGGCGCTCCATTAGTGTGGTTACTATCCACCAGGTGGCATGCTTGAAATACTTCCGTTACTAGGCACTTTCAAGACATTCTGGCTCAAGGTCTTTGGTATACCAGTTCTTGCTGGTTTCAAATACGCTGACTTCCTGCAGGTCTTTGTTGAGAGTATTGTTCGTGGATGCCCACGCCAGCCAGCAACGTCAGCAGGGGCTTCACATGACATGCAAAGCATATGTCTAAAGACACCCACAACTGCAATATGTGATTGTATATGAATGTAGAATAACATTTCTTCACTACCATGTGATTGATATCTTGGTACTTGATTTTTGTTGCCTCTCTGTTTTAATATCTGTTTTAATATCTAATATCTAATTTGCCAAATCATTAAAAGTGGTGCTGATTACAATATGTCATTGACATTGTATGTGAATGAAGAATAAATTTGTTTCACCTAATAACTGCAAAACTGTTCATTTTGATTAGTATTGTTCTTTATAACTACACTGAATTGCACGCTGTATGCTGAACTAGTTACTACTACTGCTCAAGTCTCAAAGTACAACCAAAATCAATGAGCATCTTTCATTTTAGAATGTCCTATTGTTTTTGTGGAGTCAGGACATTGTGTCCTATTGATTTCAGAGCTTCAGGACAATTTGTCGTATCACTTCTGTTTTCAGTGGGCATCAGTGTAAGTATAGCAAAATTTGCCATTGCCAAGGCCCAACTAATATAATCATTAATAAAAATTATATATATATATATATATATATATATATATATATATATAATATATATATAATATAATATATAGTATTGGCTTTGTAGCAAATTCAACTAAATTTAAATAAGTAAAGATTAATTGGCCCCAGAGACTCGCCCTCAGTGTCACATCTGGGTAAAATGTCACAATTTTGGCAGCAGAGAAAACCAACATTTCGTGTTCTGCCGGTGTCACATAGAACTCATACCCCCTGGAATATGTACCCTGGGGTATGTATTAGATAATGGAATATGTCCCTCCCCTATGGAATATATATATATATACCCCTCCCGTAATTGTTTTGCACTTATTTTTACTATGTATCTGTTTTTATTATTTATTATACCATCATTTCATGATTTTTATTCTTTGTATGTGTATATTGTAATTTAAAAATCAAAATAATGGAGAAAACTGACCTTTCCCTAGTTATTATATATAGCACTTATGATTAAATTTCATCTTAGTTATATACGATGAGATTGTTGATGGCTGTGTGACATGGTAGTTTAAAAATAAGACGATGGATACAATATACACATTTATGTAGTGGCGTGATCGTTGCATGTCTGTTAATCACATTTATGTAGTGGTGTGATCGTTGCATGTCTGTTAATCACATTTATGTAGTGGTGTAATCACTGCATGTCTGTTAATCACATTTATGTAGTGGTGTAATCGTTGCATGTCTGTTAATCACATTTATGTAGTGGTGTAATCGTTGCATGTCTGTTAATCACATTTATGTAGTGGTGTGATCGTTGCATGTCTGTTAATCACATTTATGTAGTGGTGTAATCACTGCATGTCTGTTAATCACATTTATGTAGTGGTGTAATCGTTGCATGTCTGTTAATCACATTTATGTAGTGGTGTGATCGTTGCATGTTGTTAATCACATTTATGTAGTGGTGTAATCATTGCATGTCTGTTAATCACATTTATGTAGTGGTGTAATCGTTGCATGTCTGTTAATCACATTTATGTAGTGGTGTGATCGTTGCATGTCTGTTAATCATTGACTGGTCATTAGTTTCTATATTAAAATGAGTTATAGTAAAAAAAAAGTAATTTAAATAGCAGAAACCTATACATCTATTTTAGATATGAACACAGTTTTTGCAGTGAATGTGTTAACACACTGGGCAAAAACACGGACACACACACACTGTACAACCCTTAAATACACTACCGACACCATGGCATATTTAGTCACGTGATTTATGATGTCTCGAGCAACGACATCACACCATGTAAACACATGACGGTTTCCTTGACCTTTTTTAATGACGTCAAAATCGCCTCGTCGCAGTGATGACATTGCCTCGTGTAAACCCTGCTTTGATGCTACTAATGTTAATAACCTAGATGGAGAAAAACCCTGCTCTGCAAATGTGTTAAGCTGAACGGTGTAGCAACACTGCACAATTCCAAAATATACTACCTTGTCTGTGCAAACAAATGATTGGCAAATCAAAAATGAACATATTATAGCAAATTAGGGTCATTATGTGTCAAATCATACAATGGTCAAAAAGTTGATGCCTCAGAATTTGCTTAAATTTTAACCAATGAATAAGAAGCTATACCTGAACACCAAAAAAACCAGCAAAAAACTAAGGATTTGCATACAAATTGTGTCTGTAATACCCCTATAATGTAAACAGGGGGTAAGCGCCCCAAAATACACCAGTTATTTTTATTATCTGTTTCCAAGTGCTTCTAACTTAAGAAATTTATTATCTATGCAAAGTTCAAGAATGATAGGCAAAGGATAATGATAGGCAAAGGATAATGATAGGCAAAGGATAATGCGTATACTCGGTGCACGAAAATGGAAAATAAAGTTTGTTTTATTTCCGAGAATGATTTCAGCATCTGTATTTCATTGTTGTGTCACAGTACAATGTCCAAATTGCCACCATCTATTGTCAGGGACATTGGCAATAACCTATTAGTTCAGCAGGCTTCTAGTTGCCAAACCTTCAGAATAATTCAGCCTAGAACTTTAACTTTTTCTACATTTTACGAATTTTTGCATCCAAAACTTTTATTTTGGATATTTTTGGCCAATTTGGGAGAAATTTAGGAGAAAATTGCCACTGGGCAGAACAGTATCTTTCAGCTGCAATGTAAATTAAATGAGACAGAACACCATCCTGAAATTGTAATTTGTTGTTTACCTAATAAAGCACTATGCACAGTTAAAAAAAAATATGGTCATATGACTTGTCCCACATTCTCATTTTGGGTGCTGAAATTTGTAAAATATAAAAAAGTTAAAGTTTAAGGCTGAATTATTCTGAAAGTGCAGCAAGTAGAAGCCTACTGAACTAATAGGTTATTGGGACTTATTGCCAGCATCCCTGACAATAGATGGTAGCCATTTAGACATTGTATTGTAACACAACAATGAAATACAGATGCTGAAATCCTTCTCAGAATTGTTTTCAAATGTTCTTTTCCATCTTTGTGCACTTGGTATACCCATTGTCCTTTATCCTATCATTCTTGAAATTTGCAATATATCTACATATTCAGCAAATATCAGATATGTAACTTGTAAACTTCTTAAGTTAAAAAGCACCTGAAAACAGATAAAAATAACAGGTTCATTTCTGGGCGCTTACCCCATGTTACAGGTACAATTTGCATGCAAATGCTTAGTTCTTTTGCAGAAGTGCTCGGGTATAGCTACATATTCATTGGTTAACATTTAAGCAAATTCTGAGACATCAACTTTAAAAATTTCCTGAAAATTGGTTGATTTGACATGGAATAACCCATTATAGTAAATAGTAAATATATTATATACTGTTTAATATTTCACAATTTAAAAAAAATCAAACTTTATAAGTATAAACAAATAAACTGTGGGCTTTGTAGCAATGTTTTGTTTGTATTAACATTTTAACAAGATTTGCCATCCAAGCCAAAGGCCCAGATGGCAAGTGGACAAGGAAGCCATTGGCTTATCGAGAGTCCAACAATGTTCATCTACTTATAACCCGCCCTCCTGAGATATGTGTCAACCTTGTTTTTAAACATATTCACGCTGCTAGCAGTTACACAATCTGTAGACAATTTGTTCCATTCATTTATTGTCCTCTGTGAGAACGAGTGCTTCTTGATGTCCAATCTACATTGATCCTTTACTAATTTTACCTCATGTCCTCTAGTTCTGCTATCCTTCTTGAGTGAGAAAAACATATTTCTATCAATATTTTCATACCTATTCAATATCTTAAAAACTTCAATCTGATCTCCTCTTAACCTCCTTGTCTCTAGAGTTGTTAAACCACATTCTTTCAGGCGTTCTTCATAACTAAGGTCTCTGAGTTCTGGAATCATTTTAGTTGCTCTCCTTTGTATGCGTTCAAGCCTATCTATATCCTTCTAACAATATGGTCTCCATGCTTGTATACAGTATTCTAAATGAGGTCTAACTATTGCTTTATAAAGAGGTATAATTAACTTTTTTCCCTTGTATGTTAAGTTTCTTCTAATCAATCCAAGAATTTGATTACCCTTTGAAGCTGCAATACCACACTGCTCTGAAACTTTCATATCAGTGCTTATTATAACTCCTAAGTCCTTTTCTTTTACAGTAGTACCAAGAACAGTATCTCCCAATTTATAGTTTACATCCAAGTTCCCATGTCCTGTATGTAGGCATTTACATTTCCCAAAATTGAACATTCTCAGACCATTTCACTAATCTGTCTAGATCGTTTTGTAAATGTTGTTTATCACCATCAGTATTAACCTTTCTAAACAGTTTTGTGTCATCTGAAAATTTCAGTACGTTACTTGTTATACTGTCGTCCAAGTCATTGATATATATTAAGAATAATATAGGTCCTAATACTGATCCTTGAGGTACCCCACTCAAAACCGATTTCCAATTTGAAACTTCTCCATCCACTACAACTCGTTGTCTTCTGCCAGTCAGCCATTGTTCTATCCAGTCAGTTATGCTATCCTCGATACCATGGGCTTTTAATTTAAGTAGTAATCTTTGATGTGGCACTTTGTCAAAAGCTTTCTGAAAATCTAAGTAGATAATATCTACTGGCGATCCCACGTCTATCCACTTAGTGATTTCTTCCAAAAAACATAACATATTTGTTAAGCATGACCTCGCTTTAAGGAATCCATGTTGAGATGAATTTAATAATTTACGCTTAACAAGGAAGTCCACCATATGGTCTTTAATTAACCTTTCTAATAATTTACAAATCACTGACGTTAAACTCACATGAAATGCAGTGGGGTGTTATGACAGCACAATCAAGTAATGCAATATTAGTTACCAGCCGAGGTACCCGGTTTTGGATGGTAGAAAAGGCAGCCATTGCAAGAACTTATGATTCCTTGCATTACCCAGGCAAGCACTGGTAGGGCAGTGCAAATTGTAATGGCGGATACAACTTCATGCCTCAAAAGTCATATACCACTGCCAGTTTCACAAGGCATTTGTACAATACGAAGGAACTTATGTGGACGTTTTACACAGATAATGTAATTTGGAACAATCATATAAAACATGCATAGTGTTGTGAACAATTGTACATGATTATGAATTACTACTGTTCTAATTTATGTAATCTCCATCAAACGTCCACATAAGTTCCTTCATAAAATCCCCACCCCACAGACAAGTTTTAATGTACGAAACATCCCAGAATACACCTACAAAATGCCAGCTACATACATGCAAAACTGACAGAGATATGAGGAAAGACAGAAACAAACGAACTGTTTTACAGGACAGTACAGCCACCACTCACCCAGCTCCAGTGGAAGTGTGTGCAACTTGTTGTTCTCCAACAGACATGTTTTAATGTACTGATGGAGATATGAGGAAAGACAGAAACAAACAAACTGTTTTACAGGACAGTACAGCCACCACTCAACCAGCTCCAGTGGAAGCATGTGCAACAGTAGAACAAATCAGTATACCACTTGCAAGAGTATTCAACTTGTCATTAAAAGAGGGAGTTGTTCCGTTTGAATGGAAAGAAGCAAACATCATACCATTATTTAAAAAGGGTTCGAGAAATAAGTCAGAGAATTACAGACCAGTGAGTTTAACGTCAGTGATTTGTAAATTATTAGAAAGGTTAATTAAAGACCATATGGTGGAATTCCTCGTTAAGCATAAATTATTAAATTCATCTCAACATGGATTCCTTAAAGCGAGGTCATGCTTAACAAATATGTTATGTTTTTTGGAAGAAATCACTAAGTGGATAGACGTGGGATCGCCAGTAGATATTATCTACTTAGATTTTCAGAAAGCTTTTGACAAAGTGCCACATCAAAGATTACTACTTAAATTAAAAGCCCATGGTATCGGGGACAGCATAACTGACTGGATAGAACAATGGCTGACTGACAGAAGACAACGAGTTGTAGTAGATGGAGAAGTTTCAAATTGGAAATCGGTTTTGAGTGGGGTACCTCAAGGATCAGTATTAGGACCTATATTATTCTTAATTTATATCAATGACTTGGACGACAGTATAACAAGTAACGTACTGAAATTTGCGGATGGGAGATACTGTTCTGGGTACTACTGTAAAAGAAAAGGACTTAGGAGTTACAATAAGCGCTGATATGAAAGTTTCAGAGCAGTGTGGAATTGCAGCTTCAAAGGGTAATCAAATTCTTGGATTGATTAGAAGAAACATAACATACAAGGGAAAAAAGTTAATTATACCTCTTTATAAAGCAGTAGTTAGACCTCATTTAGAATACTGTATACAAGCATGGAGACCATATCGTAAGAAAGATATAGATACGCTTGAACGCATACAAAGAGAGCAACTAAAATGATTCCAGAACTGAGAGACCTTAGTTATGAAGAACGCCTGAAAGAATGTGGTTTAACAACTCTAGAGACAAGGAGGTTAAGAGGAGATCAGATTGAAGTTTTTAAGATATTGAATGGGTATGAAAATATTGATAGAAATATGTTTTTCTCACTCAAGAAGGATAGCAGAACTAGAGGACATGAGGTAAAATTAGTAAAGGATCAATGTAGATTGGACATCAGGAAGCACTTGTTCTCACAGAGGACAATAAATGAATGGAACAAATTGTCTACAGATTGTGTAACTGCTAGCAGCGTGAATATGTTTAAAAACAAGGTTGACACATATCTCAGGAGGGCGGGTTATAAGTAGATGAACATTGTTGGACTCTCGATAAGCCAATGGCTTCCTTGTCCACTTGCCATCTGGGCCTTTGGCTTGGATGGCAAATCTTGTTAAATCTTGTTAAACTTGTTGTTCTCCAACAGACATGTTTTAATGTACTGATGGAGATATGAGGAAAGACAGAAACAAACAAACTGTTTTACAGGACAGTACAGCCACCACTCACCCAGCTCCAGTGGAAGTGTGTGCAACTTGTTGTTCTCCAACAGACATGTTTTAATGTACTGATGGAGATATGAGGAAAGACAGAAACAAACGAACTGTTTTACAGGACAGTACAGCCACCACTCACCCAGCTCCAGTGGAAGTGTGTGCAACTTGTTGTTCTCCAACAGACATGTTTTAATGTACTGATGGAGATATGAGGAAAGACAGAAACAAACGAACTGTTTTACAGGACAGTACAGCCACCACTCACCCAGCTCCAGTGGAAGCATGTGCAACTTGTTGTTCTCCAACAGACATGTTTTAATGTACTGATGGAGATATGAGGAAAGACAGAAACAAACGAACTGTTTTACAGGACAGTACAGCCACCACTCACCCAGCTCCAGTGGAAGTGTGTGCAACTTGTTGTTCTCCAACAGACATGTTTTAATGTACTGATGGAGATATGAGGAAAGACAGAAACAAACGAACTGTTTTACAGGACAGTACAGCCACCACTCACCCAGCTCCAGTGGAAGTGTGTGCAACTTGTTGTTCTCCAACAGACATGTTTTAATGTACTGATGGAGATATGAGGAAAGACAGAAACAAACAAACTGTTTTACAGGACAGTACAGCCACCACTCACCCAGCTCCAGTGGAAGTGTGTGCAACTTGTTGTTCTCCAACAGACATGTTTTAATGTACTGATGGAGATATGAGGAAAGACAGAAACAAACAAACTGTTTTACAGGACAGTACAGCCACCACTCACCCAGCTCCAGTGGAAGTGTGTGCAACTTGTTGTTCTCCAACAGCAGAGTCTTCAGACACTTGTGTCGCCCGAGGAAGCTGCTAGGGATGCTGATCAATTGGTTGTCCCGTAAGTCCAGCCACTCCAGTTTGGGCAACTCACCAAAAAAGTCATCGGGCAGTACGGTCAACTGGTTATCTGACAGGTATAGGCACTGCAAACAATTGAAATTCTGAAATTCATCAACACTAGGAAAAAGGACCTGTTTATTAATAATAATAATAAAAATAATAAATTTATTTCCAACATTACATATATGCAGAGTATATATATACATTGCTACTGCAGAACCTTTCTAGACAATGCTCATTTAAATCGTGCATATTTAAAAGATAAATAGTAACACACATAGTGTGCTATAATATTATGCTGGAGACAGAGAGAATTGAAGTCTAAATGTATGTGTACTCGACCCTGTTGTATTGATTTTTTTTAGAATAATCATGCATACATATATACATATACACATATACATATATTTTTACTCTTTTATATACATGTAGTGATCCCTTGTATTATACTGTTAAAACACATATAATTAACGCATAAATATACAAAAAAAAAGCTAATACAGTCATTCACAGTCAGTAATGAATATGTCAAAAAGTATATCCGACACAACATAATAGAGACAGTTAACAATACTCCAAACATTATCATTGAGCAAATTTATACACATAGTTTATGTGGTTTCAACACTTATATTAAAAAACTGTCTAATTAGCAATTATGAACATCAGTGCCTTATTTCCTCCTAATTTTTAGATTGAAAACTTTAAACTGACTACATAGCCTTTTACTGTGATGATTGCTTTATATTAGTTTTGTATTTAATTTCTTTATTTATACATTTTATTTTGACATGACATAATTATTAGTTTTGTTGACAATGGGTGGCTCCCATGTTAGCGACATTCATTTGTCTTATTTTGGGAGTCTCCTTGACCTGTATATTTGTTATTTGTGTTAATTATTTTAACTTGTAAAATTGGTCCAAATCAATCTGTCCATCCGTCCATCTGTCCGTCCGTCTGTCCATGTACAAAAGGAAAACATCACATAGGAATGTTGATATTTTTGTCCAAAACTGAAACTTGAAATACCAGCTCTGTAAGTCAGGGTATTGACGCCAGTGGGAGTTCAGAGATTGAAATACCAGCTCTGTAAGTCAGGGTATTGACACCAGTGGGAGTTCAGAGATTGAAATACCAGCTCTGTAAGTCAGGGTATTGACTCCAGTGGGAGTTCAGAGATTGAAATATCAGCTATGTAAGTCAGGGTATTGACGCCAGTGGGAGTTCAGAGATTAAAATACCAGCTCTGTAAGTCAGGGTATTGACTCCAGTGGGAGTTCAGAGATTGAAATATCAGCTATGTAAGTCAGGGTATTGACGCCAGTGGGAGTTCAGAGATTGAAATATCAGCTCTGTAAGTCAGGGTATTGACTCCAGTGGGAGTTCAGAGATTGAAATATCAGCTATGTAAGTCAGGGTATTGACGCCAGTGGGAGTTCAGAGATTGAAATATCAGCTATGTAAGTCCACGACAGTTAAACATTTACCCCGTGTGTGGGATCGTTTACTTCCCTTGACATAGGCACCAGGAAGAAGGGACCATCGTATCTGTGTGTCTTGTGAAAGAGTTGGGCAGCATGGGGTGGGGGGTGACTTAAATTGCCCAAGTTTTGAACCGGCAGGTGGTAGACTCGAACCCCGGCCCCTTTGATCGACTGTCTAACCCCGGCCCCCTTGACCGACAGTCAAACCCCGGCCCCCTTGATCGACTGTCTAACCCCGGCCCCCTTGATTGACTGTCTAACCCCGGCCCCCTTGACCGACAGTCGAACCCCAGCCCCCTTGATCGACTGTCTAACCCCAGCCCCCTTGATCGACAGTCAAACCCTGGCCCCCTTGATCGACAGTCAAACCCTGGCCCCCTTGATCGACTGTCTAACCCCGGCCCCCTTGACCGACAGTCAAACCCCGGCCCCCTTGATCGACTGTCTAACCCCGGTCACCTTGATCGACAGTCAAACCCCAGCCCTCTTGACCAACAGTCGAACCCGGGCACATTGACCGACAGTCAAACCCCGGTCACCTTGACCGACAGTCGAACCCCAGTCACCTTGAACGACAGTCAAATCCCAGTCACCTCGACTAACATTTGAACCCTGGTCACCTTGACCGACAGTCTGGTGCTCTGACTACTATTCCAAATGTAAATTAACAGCTCTCATGGCATTTCATTCAAAAGCAGTCTAAATAGCTGTTTGGAGTATAAAAAACATGCAAATACACGGCACCTACAGCCTTGGCTTAAACCAACCTGAATAAAACTGCATGCTGCTTGTCAGATGTTACCTGTTTATCAGGGATGTCAATGAAAGTTTCAAACTGCAGATCTATTTTGTTTTATATTTTTAGAAATTGAAATGTGGAAAAAGTTTTTAAATTGGTAAAGTATTTTTCGAGATCTATAAGATTTTTGGATGATGTAAAATGTAACACATGGCAAAATCTGATTATGGGCCTGGTATAAATGTACAGAAACAAAAATGGGGCCACCCAAAAGGCGGGCAAGTAAAGGGAAGATAAGGCGGGAAAGAATTAAAAAGGATACATAATACTATGTTCACTCCCTCTTTACATGCTAAAGCTGTTGCTTTTCATGCATGTGTTCATTGTGATTTCTGCTATCAATATTTTAACAACATTTAATATAATATAAAGGATATGCATAACAACTTTAAATTTGTAGAATGTTGCCGATCTTTAGCAGTAGCAATATCACCCAATCATGCATATTTGCAATAGTAGCGGTGCTATTTCTCACTGATTTGTTATTAATTCTTGTCATTTGAAAGTCATCAAATAATATGATAGATCCAAAGGGTCATTAAAAAATATAAATGACCCCCGAATTGCGGCATATGTTTTATTTAAACTATAATAAAACAGTTATGTTCAATTCGCCGGATTATGTCACTTTCAGTCGCTAAAACAATTGCAACAGCTCTTGTTAGCAGCAGACTTGATTATTGCAATTCCCTCCTTCACAATATTGCTATCAAGGATATTACAAAACTTCAACGTGTCCAAAATTGTTTGGCAAGGGTAGTTAAACGATCTCCTCGATTCTCTCGCTCAGTGCCACTTCTAAAATCATTGCACTGGCTCTCTCTGCGATATCGCATTATTTTTAAGATCTGTACAATTACCTATCAAGCCGTTTCAACCAAACAACCTGCATATTTACATTCAATGCTCACTCCAGCAAGACAGCCCAGACAGCTTCGGTTGTCTGGTTCTGATTTACTTTCTATTCCCAGAGTTAAGACAAATGCTGGAACTCGAGCATTCTCGGTTGCTGCACCAACTCTGTGGAAATCACTCCCGGACAGCATAAAATCAGCAAAAAATATAGCTTCATTTCGCCATGTTCTCAAAACCTATCTTTTTAAAATTGCCTATCCTCCTTAGCTTCTTAGCATCTCCATCCATCTGTTGACGACTTTCTGCATTGTACATGATCACGAGAATGCCTAATCCTTTGGTTTTGATGCGCCACTGAGCTCACGAGAATGCCTAATCCTTTGGTTTTGATGTGCCACTGAGCTCGGATTTTTTGAGGATATTGACGCCAAAGAAGTCATTTTATTATCATTATTATTGTTTATCAATAAAATTTGGCACCTTATTGGCCTAATTTGCTTAAAATTGCTTGATAATTTCAGGAGAAGTAACTCAATTCATAGATTTTATTTTTTTTGACTGTAGTGTGTAATTGTATAACATGTATGGAAGCTGAGGAGCTCAGCAATCACATACGTATGTATGGAAGCTGAGGAGCTCAGCAATCACATATGTATATATGTATGGAAACTGAGGAGCTCAGCAATCACATACGTATGCCAATTATGTACATTGAACAAGAAAATAATTAATTAATTAATAGAATAAGATAATTAATTAACAGAACAAGATGAACTATTTCGCAGTGATTATAGTGTCATATCAAATGAAAGCTGAGGGTGTCCAAATTTTGTTTTGGCTGCTACTTAACAAACACCTAAAAGCATGGCTGGCGATCACCAATCAGTCTTCTTCTGCCACGTATGAGTCGACCTTTTCTCCAAGGCTTATAGACTCGGTGTGTGCACAGTGCACACATGCTAAAGTGCTGTAAGAGAAAGTAATAAAATATTTGGAAAAAAGAGAAAAAATTATAGTGTACGTGTAGAACTGAGGAAACATTGATAGCGTGAAAGCTGCAATATGAATTAATGTTGCAAGCTGGAGATCCTCTGCCTGAAGATCTCCAAACTTGGCGCTGTACCTGCTTTGGCTGGCAGATTGTTCCAGTTGGCTAATGTATGGGGTAAGAATTTTTTAAGCTGTACTGAATGAATTTCTTAGTGATTAGGGGGAGTTGAAAAGCTTTGAAATGTGTGTGTTGAGAGGGTCTCACCAGGGGTATAAGTTTGGGAATGAAGTCCAAGGTGACTATGCCATGTAAGTTCTTATAAAGCATATAAAAAGTCAGTGTTACAGGAGCCCAAACATACCTCAATCTATATGCAATTGTTTCCCATTTTGCAAAAAGTTCCATTATGACATTATCTATGTATAAACGCCAGTGACATCTTTACATCAAGTACCAAATCCACACAATTTGCCATTCCAACCCATTCTGAACCTGTTCAAGAAAATATGCACGCCCCGCAATCAAATGTGTATATAATTTTTTTAGACAGAACAAGAAATTAATGAATTAACAGAACAAGATGAACTATTTTTTACAGTAATCATAATGTGTAACATACCAAATGAAAGGTGATGAGCTCAGCAATCAAATGCAGATGGAACAAGAAATTGATTAACGAATTAATAGAACAAGATTAATTTAATTCATTGATAGAACGACTGAATCAGCGGCGCGGTGTCTTGATTTCCCTACCTGCAACTCGGACAAGCGGAGTACTTGTTCGGGAATCATGTCAAGTCCCTTCCTGCTTAATTCCAGACTCGTCGCGCGCGTAGTAGTCGCCTGGTTAATGGTCCTGTCAACGAGCTGTCTCTGACGCTGTTTCCTGAGATTTGCAGACGACACTTGCCGCTGACTACCGTTCTTGCGTGGGATGACATCGTCTACCGGCGATTCCGAGCCTGTGGGCGACTGTTTATCGGGTCCGAGTCGGGGATCTAACTCCGAATCGGTGCTCCTATCCGTGTCAACGCCGTTCCCACAACACCTATGGCCAGGGCCCTTGACATTGTGCTCATCGTCTTCGCCACCTTTTACTTGGACCATGTTTGCACGTTGTATGATGACTTACGTTTACAAAAATCATGCACGCATTCCTCCTGAAGGCACTCACATGTTTCGGTGTTAACGACAATTATAAACCATTCTGATTAAATTCTATATTTCGATCTATATCGTTCGAACACGTACTTTATATATAATGCAAAATAAGCATGGCCGACGATGCCCGTGGTCGCCATAACAACTAGGTCATGTGACCGCGGTGAGTGTCGCATGTAATGATCTCCGACTAAGGTGCTGTCGTAGGCGCGAGCCGCTTCATCAGCGTTCTGCCGCGTTGGAGATAACGCGGTTTGGTCTCATCAGCTCCATATATTTTATTATGATTTTGTTTATCTTTCCACCGAGTTATTCGATGTGAACACGAAGCGTGAGCAGCTGAAGTTCAGTGCGTTAAAGTCGTAGCCTTCGGTATTCCCGTAAACAAAGCAGGCGTGCTTTCCAGGACACTATGAATAGTAATTGATTTTTTTTCTCAAGAAAACGGCATTTATTACACCAGGAGAAGCGCGCGTCGACCGCCATCTGGTACACGGGGACTGCGATTCACGTCGAGCCGCGCAACCTGTAATCGGCGTCGTGCAAGCGAACAGACTGCGCCGTCGTCTCGCTGTCGGTCTGGTCATTCGGGGGATGTGACAGTACGCGGACGCTCACCAGACGACACGGTTTCGCGTAACCAGAGAGGATAGCAGATCGCGGGGCATGGTCTAAGCTAGAGCTGCGCACGGGGATCTCCCGAACCGCCGTCAACATAGGCTGCACGATGGGAGGAAACCATTCGGCGCGAAGAAAATCCTTCGACGCCAAAGGCGAAGGTAAGTTATGTATGTCTGTCAGTCCGTCAGCCCGCGCCTGTCCGCCGTCCGTCCGTCAGTCAGTCAGTCAGTCAGTCAGCCAGTCAGTCAGTTTAGTCAGTCAGTCAGTCAGTCAGTCAGTCAGTCAGTCAGACTGTCTGTCTATCTGTTTGTCAGTCAGACTGTCTGTCTGTCTGTCTATCTGTTTGTCCGTCTGTCGGGGATTACGGTCTGCCAGTCAACTACCAACATAATTATACAAACGACACAGCTAGCAGGAGAGCGCCGACACAAAGGCCCAAGGATATAATATCCTTCCTTTTTTTTCTTACTGTAGCATTTCGTTTGGAGTAGTGTCGATGTTCCAAAACGCATAGAGAATTGTCAATGTAATTTATTACCGATGTTTTCGTAATATTTCAAATAGCGTACAGGATAACGTTTCTGCAAATTGGCCATTCCTCGGCATTTATAACGGAAACGAATCCTACTATTTGACCAGGCAATATACATCAACACGTGATGACTTAACGAATATAGGCCGTCAACCTTACCTTACCTTGTGATACCTTGTGACGATTCTGATCGCAGGATCCAGATGATTCCTCCATGATCAGATCTTCTCCTTCAGAATATTTTTTTTATATCATAATTGCATTCCACGCAACATCATATATTGCTTATATACCGAACACAGTTTCATCAATCAATGACTAAACTATCTAATCCGAATTAGCGTTGGGCAAAGATTTCTTACATCTCACTCACTCACTCACTCACTCACTCACTCACTCACTCACTCACTCACTCACTCACTCACTCACTCACTCACTCACTCACTCACTCACTCACTCACTCACTCACTCACTCACTCACTCACTCACTCACTCACTCACTCACTCACTCACTCCCACCCACCCACCCACCCACCCACCCACTCACACACACCCATCCACCCCCCACTCACTCACCTAGGTCAAGGTCATGTTGCCTAGCTCTCACCTGTGTCAGTTTGGCAGGTTACTTGACGCGTTGGACCATCTTCACGACTGTCTCAATAATGTTTTTTCCCTGCGACTCTTATTTTCTTCGAGAGTTTTGCCAGCCCCCAACAACATTCTGTATTGGGGGTAATCATGGCCACTGTATATTGAACAGCACTCTCAACATTCTAGCATTATTCAATACAATACAATACAATAAATATGAATAAAATACAATACAATACGATACACTATGAAACAGTTTTGTTGTGCTAACATTCTCGGGAGACCCACGCTCAGCAAAGCGCCACCACAAAACGGTTAGGCAGTTTCCAATCGATTTGCAATTCCAGTCGTAAACAGTAGGGTCGGTCCGCTGGGGAGCTGTGGAGGATAAGCGAGTTTAAATAAGTGGATTTTTAATTGACAGCGAAATATTATTATATTTCCTGCCGACTTAACAGAAACATGGAGTAAGTTCGACAGAATCGGTGCAGCAACCGAGAAAGCTCCAGTTCCGACGTTTGTCTTTAGAACGAAAAGTGGATTAGAACAATATTACCGAAGCTGTGTGGGCTGTCGTCTCGCAGGAGCGAGCAGTGAATGTAAATATGCTGGTTACTTGGATGAAAGTGCTTGATGGGTAATTGTTAAGGTCTTGAAAATAATGCGATAAAACTCTTGCGTCCTGCCCCAGAGATGGGGCAAGACTGTTTTTGTAGTCTTAGTATTTTTCAAATGCAACTCAGCTAGGTTGTTTATTTGCTGAAAATTGTTTTCCAGTGGGCATTACATAATATGTATGTCTATAGTGTGAACGCATTAAAGACATGCTAAGATACTTTAATGATGTAAAATTAAAAAAATTTCCTTACGGGGCCCGCTGCCCCAGGTTACCCTAGCACACATTAAAAACAGGCCGATTTATTAGTTGCTAAGAATGTTTTTCTTTAAATTTAATTGAAAGAGGTGATTTTCCTAATTGCCGAGAGTGATTCCCCCTTCGCGTATGGTTGTGCCGCTTAGCGTCCTTATCAATCCCGCGCTGAATGGCTGAGTGCTGGGCCAGACCAAGCTCTTGCTCCTGAGGCAAGCCGCATTAGCAGTAGGGCCTAATACTGACGGAATATTGTTTCGAGCAGAACTACGGTTTAGACAACGGATGTTTGCGATTCTGTACCGTTCTTCCCTGTATTTCATCTTGTTGTGCCCGCGACTGTGGAGTTGCTATAGTTGGCTGTTGAACGACAATCGAAACGATTGTTGTACATTGAAATGGGAAATCCAACGACAATGACATGTTGCTGACATATAGAGCTCCCACGGGTGGAACATTTTCCCGTCATCTGAACACTTGGACGTTATCTTTTAAACGTAGGCCTGCTTTTCTTCCACTGCTCTTCAGTATACTCATCAATCTGTTCACAACTTTAACCCTTCAGTATACTCATCAATCTGTTCACAACTTTAACATCGTATTTCGATTGTCTAAACTGTTCGTATTCATACGCCTCTGAGATTGGATTTCGGAGGATTTAGGCGAGATGGACGTCTATGTGTTTGTATTGTTATTACTGTAATCAGCGTCCCGTGATTCAATTATGAATTTAAGTAAAACTGGTGCGTTTCAAATGTCTGATTACTGGCAAAAAACAAAACACATTCATGTACAGCATGGCGTAGCTATGTGAGGAGAGCCTCGAAGGCGTTAGTGTCTCATCAGATGGGTGTGACTCGACTACGGTGCGTCCAAGTCCACGTCCGCTCCACCGAGGGAAGACAGCAGACGACTTCTGGCCGACACGCCGTCCTGTCCCCGGCGGCGCAATTCGCGCTTCGTTCTTCGCAATTCCCACGCCCGCCGCTAATGACGCTCTAATCTTATAAGCGACGCGTGCTCAAATTCGTTTATTGCGCTGTTTTCGGGCGTTCTTGTCGCACACCGGGCAATCACTGACGTCAAGATCTGCCACGTCTACAGATCCCTCGGGCAAACAACACTTGGCCGCGCAGGTGTCAGTTGAAAGCGGCTCTTCTTACAGTGTCGTCAAGGTTTAAAGGTGTCGCTCAAGGCATAGTTTCCATTAGCATTGTAAATGTCAGAAAATATATTAAATTGTGATATATTTAGGCGACACTATTATTTATTTATATGTACATAACAGTTATGTATGTGCATATAAGTGGGGCCCCGTGGCTCGACGGTTAAAACGCTGGACTGTCCATTGAAATGACCAGGGGTCGAGTCCACCTGCTGCTCTTTCGAAGCTTGGGCAATATCGTATGGTTGACTTGACCCCTGGTCATTTTCGATGGGCAGTCCAGTGCTTTAACCGCCACATTGCCCGTGTCTTTCTGAAGGGACTATCGGTCCCTTCTAACTGGGGTCTATGCTTTCTGAAGGGACTATCGGTCCCTTCTAACTGGGGTCTATGCTTTCTGAAGGGACTATCGGTCCCTTCTAACTGGGGTCTATGCTAGGGAAGTGAAATATTACACAAGGTGGGAAATGTGTAACGTCTCCTGGACTCACAGAACTGGGGGTCTCTGTCTCTAAAGCTCACTAGTGACAGGTAAACTTATCAGAAGAAGAAAAAGACGAAGAGCTGTGATTCTGTCGAGCAGAAATACAGCACCGTTGGTCGTTTTCCTGGAATCGTGTCTAAGTGCTCCAGGTTCGAAAAACATATCAGATAATTACTAAAATAAGAAAATGAAAGTTATTTGATTAACCCTTCTCTGGGCCCAGCCAGTCATTGCGCTCACTAACTAAAACTGTATTAAAATAAATAAATAAATAAAACGTCATCAGGTAGAAGTTCTCCACGACACTGGTTAGTCCAGAAACAGTATTCTACACATTGCCACATGCACACTGAAAGAGATGAGTCTTCGGGTGGGGCTTATATATAGTGTAAGTGATTTTAACAAGATTTAGCCAGGTTACTATCCAAGGCAAACACCCAGATGGCAAGTGGACAAGGAACATATCGGTTAACCGAAAGTCCAACAATATTTTATCTATGTGTAACCCGTCAAATTTGTCAATTTTGTGTTTAAACATTTTGACGCTGCTATAGCATTTTCACAATCTTGCGGAGCATCTCTGAGGTTACGTGGCAGTATATTCCAAAGTGTGGGGCCGGTTGTTCCTAATCCTCGTCTGCCAATGGACTTGGACACCGGCGAGACAGTTAGCTGCGCGTAATCACACTCCGAGGGTTGAGCTTCAACGTTAATTATCACCACAGGTTTTCGACATCCAATCAGAGAGTTGTCAGTTTTCTTCAGCGTTACCATACGACCGAATTTACGTTAAAATCACCTGTCTCGATTGGCAGTTACCTACCATGAATTACTTAATTTGTAAGACAGAAATTATAATAGTTATTATTGTTATTATTGTTTAGCATTATTCAGCATGTTTTTGCGACTCTATATGCAGGCTAGTGTCAGAAGTGGTTTCCTACTTAATGGACTCGGGTTTCTGCAGTCAATTTATCCACATCCGTTATATTTTCGATATGAAATGATTCAGCAGTGAACTGCAGTGCAAACTGAAGTTGAACATGTTATTTATATTGACCATTCTTTCGTAGCTTTTCACAGCAATCTGACACATCTGTTTATTAGAAAAAAGCGGAATTTCGGAAAAAATAATTGGACAGCGTAGGTCACGTTTCCAACGTATTCAGACGGCAGCTAGTGGAACGTGTTGGCGCTTTCTTGCTAAATGTTGGCTTTATTGATTTCTGGCTATAAACACATATATTACTTGCTTACGAACCGACCCGCGTTATCGTTAGAAGAATGAACGGTCTACAACGGAGTTAGCGTGGCTGTCATAAAGAAGAATGAACAGTCTACGACGGAGTTAGCGTGGCTGTCATAAAGAAGAATGAACAGTCTACGACGGAGTTAGCTTGGCTATCATAAAGAAGCTACCGTTTCCCGACAGATGAAGAGAACGCAAGACGTGGAGTTTGAATATGATTTTGTTAATGCAATGAGATATGTGTGCAATACGTTTTATTATTTTGTATTCACATGTAACCCATTAACTTAATTCCTCTGTTTCCAGTTGATTTGAGTCACTTCCAAATCCTGCGTGCCATTGGAAAAGGCAGCTTCGGAAAGGTAAGCGCGCGTTCCTATTTATATACGCCTGACTTGTACACAGGCCTTTCAACGATCGAAGTACATCAACGAACATGAGTACGCCTGTATATCGTATTAAGCAAGGCATATTTCATCCACAAACCGTGCTTGAGTGTGTGTCCGCGTCTTGCGCGTGCGTGCGTGCGTGCGTGCGTGCGTGCGTGCGTGCGTGCGTGCGTGCGTGCGTGCGTGCGTGCGTGCGTGCGTGCGTGCGTGCGTGCGTGCGTGCGTGCGTGCGTGCGTGCGTGCGTGCGTGCGGATATGCATGAATATAACGCATGGCAATGCACACACAATATTGTTGTTTTATGTATAAGTAATGTGCACGACTCATAATATATCCCATCTTAAGCCCGCAGCACATAAGCCGAATGTTTTGTCGGTCGGATGAGTACTCTTCAAATGACAGTGCTAGGTCTCAAGACATCCTGTGCGGCCGTGTGTGGTCAAACCACAGTTCATCATTGCATTGGTGGCCATGCTAACGTTTTGTCTGATTACAAGAAATCTGGAGCATAAAAATCTTTAAAAATCTTTGTTGGCTGAATGCGGTTACTTCTAGGCGAATAAAATAACTGAATATCATCTAAATTACGTATGTTAGGCACTACATTAATTTGCGGAAGTCTAACTGTCTGCTGACCGGTTGTCGGCTCGTGTGCTGCAGACCCAGGCTAACTGTCTGCTGACCGGTTGTCGGCTCGTGTGCTGCAGACCCAGGCTAACTGTCGGGGCTCGACGCGCGTACCGACCAACAGCGTGATTTCAGTCACGTGATTGCAGTCACGTGCACATATATATCGCTGGTCTCTTTCAGTGAACTGTTAATTAAATGCTATGGGAAAGAATCCATTTCTGAGGCCTGCTTAGAATGATGTATTCTCAACAGGAATCCCCTATGGGTCCAACTTGTCACACAGATAATTCAGTAATTTACTCTAGCAAGTCGTCTTACCACGGGACAGCACCATTAGTTAGAAAATATGTTTTAAACTATCCCTTTGATTCTTCGCCTTCTGAGATGCATTTTGGTGGTGATTACTCCGCAGTGCAGTCTGGCTCAGTCCATACTCGAGGACGTCAATTGTGGATTACATGTTGACTGTCCAGAAAGGTTTGATTGATACGCGATCTCATTGAATGATATACTGGATAATTGTTGCTGTCCTTTCTCCAGCTGCCGGTGTGAATACGGCGTCATCGTCTGTTCTGACATTGCAAAAGCATCATCACCCATGAAATGGAAGTTGTATGTCGTGTCAGTTCCGTCAATAATTTCATTACTTGGCAGGTTCAGTCTGTTGGTGTCAAGTGAGTGCTTCGGGTTGAGTTTTCATAAATACCATCATCACCGCATCACCGCATCAACGCATCACCGCATCACCGCATCAACGCATCACCGCATCACCGCATCACCGCATCAACGCATCAACGCATCAACGCATCACCGCATCACCGCTTGGCCATGCAGTACCAACAGCAACGAAGAGAATTGTTTAATTTGTACCTACTACTGCTAGCAGTACAACACTAATAAAAACAAGTTTATAGTTGAACTATTGGGAGCCACTAGAAACGTGCTAGTCGTGACCAAATGTCTGCTAGTGAGCTGCGTGCTATATGGCCAAACACATTTGACCCTGATGGCAAATCCGCAGTCCGCTGGCGAAAAATCGGCTAGTGTGCTATTGGCTTAACGCTTACGAGGCAAAACGTCTGTCCAATCGCTACTGTTTATATCAATCTCACCTTTTTATCAAAATAAATAAATATACACTGTACGTTGTTATATAGCGCAGAATCCAGTCAGTACGACCTCTTACACCTCACCCCCGGCAGACATTACACTTCACCCCCGGCAGACATTACACTTCACCCCCGGCAGACATTACACTTCACCCCCGGCAGACAGTACACTTCACCCCCGGCAGACAGTACACTTCACCCCCGGCAGACATTACACCTCACCCCCGGCAGACAGTACACTTCACCCCCGGCAGACATTACACTTCACCCCGGCAGACATTACACCTCACCCCCGGCAGACAGTACACTTCACCCCCGGCAGACAGTACACTTCACCCCCGGCAGACAGTACACTTCACCCCCGGCAGACATTACACTTCACCCCGGCAGACATTACACTTCACCCCCGGCAGACATTACACTTCACCCCGGCAGACAGTACACTTCACCCCCGGCAGACATTACACTTCACCACCGGCAGACATTACACTTCATCCCCGGCAGACAGTACACTTCACCCCCGGCAGACAGTACACTTCACCCCCGGCAGACATTACACTTCACCCCCGGCAGACAGTACACTTCACCCCCGGCAGACATTACACTTCACCCCGGCAGACAGTACACTTCACCCCCGGCAGACATTACACTTCACCCCCGGCAGACATTACACTTCATCCCCGGCAGACAGTAGACTTCATCCCCGGCAGACATTACACTTCATCCCCTGGCAAACCTGTTCATTCCAACACCAATTCGACTTCTCTAGGAAGCGTCATCAACTTTCACGCCACCCAACTGCACCACAAATCGAAGTCGAGGAATAGCCTCCTTCATGTTTTGAGCCACTGGCTGGTAAGTTACACAGCTGCAGGATTGATGCTTGGTGAAGGCACCTGCAATCAAGACCTCACGGAGCATAGACGGGTTTAAACATTATTATATTTCCTAATGGCGTAATGCTGACAGGGAGTGAATTCCAAAGAACAGCGGCCGAGAAAGTTCTAGTTACGATGTTTGTGATAATATTGGGGGGGGGGACGATTAGCATTTAATGATCGAAGTTGTCTGGGCTGTCTTGCAGGAGTGAGCAGTGAATGTAAATATGATATTTGCTTGGATGAAAGTGCTTGATCAATAATTGTGCAGATCTTAAAAATAATGCGATATCGGACAGGGAGCCAATGCAATGGCTTTCAACCAATAATGCTAGCAGCGTGAATATGTTTAAAAATAAAATTTACAAATACCTCATATGGGTTTTTTGCACTCTCGATAAGTCAATGGCATCGTTGTCCACTTGCCATCTGGTGTTTGCCTTGTTAAATCTTTATGGCACACCCCTATTTGAGCAATTAATGAAATTTGTACAATTCACTGAAATGTGGATGTGAGTGCGTGTGTGAGTATTTGCGTATGTGCGTGAGCGCGTACGTGTGTATGTCATTCAATCAAGTAAAAGTCGCATTACAGATATATTATCATTCACTATTTCGTACGCCATTCAATAATACATATGCCATGCACAATTGATTGTTATATAAATAATGTATCCATTTGGTAACTAAAAATGAACAGTTTAATATATGAAGATGTCAACACCTACATTGTTATGCACACTGTGTATAAGATGTATATGTGTGTGTAATCCAATTAATGAAATAACAGTGACATGTACGAGTGGCACTGTGTATAAGATGTATATGTGTGTGTAATCCAATTAATGTAATAACAGTAGCATGTACGAATGACACCTGCTTTGCGATGCACACGTTCTTTGCTGTAACAACGTGCCCCGTTCGATGTAACAACTTGCCCCGTGTGATGTAACAACGTGCCCCGTGTGATGTAACAAGGTGCCCCGTGTGATGTAACAACGTGCCCCGTGTGATGTAACAACTTGCCCAGCTTACGGGGCTAGTTGTTACAGTTGACCGCGCCTGAGAAAACTTTTCTTTTAACTATGATATGGAATATCATTGGTATGGTATGTATACGTTGGTATGCATACGTTGACAGAAATAATGCATCTAACATACTTTTCACAACAAGTGACTTTAGCTGAAAATTGTAGCAACTGGCCCCGATCTCGTCTACCTTTATAATCAGCAGCAACAGTGATTACTATGGCACCCCAGTACGTAACTCCAATGGTGCAGTAGTCAATTCAGCAAATCAACGTAGAATCGACCTCGGTGGATTCCAGATAGGAGTCTAGATTGATATAAAATCTGAGAACGAGCCCCTGGTTCAGTGATCAACAGGCTCACTCCTCGTAGTGTCTCAAGGGGCAATAACAGCCATGCCATATTTTTGTGTTGAAATCTGTATTTTCAAATTCAGTTTCAGTAAAGAGTCGCTAAACCGAATAACATTTGTATTTGTTAGCCGGCCGGTCACGTTCCGACCGAGTTTGTCGTGTTTCAGGCTACGGAATGTCGCTATATGTCAAACAACATCCGCTGTGTTTCGTCGGAAGTCTGCCTAGTACCAATGTACAGCCACATTACAACGGCATACAGCCACATTACAATGGCATACAGCCACATTACAACGGCATACGGCCACACTACAATGGCATACAGCCACATTACAACGGCATACGGCCACAGTACAACGGCATACAGCCACATTATAACGGCATACAGCCACATTACAACGGCATACGGCCACACTGCAATGGCATACAGCCACATTACAACGGCATACGGCCACACTACAACGACACACATTACAACGGCATACGGCCACATTACAACGGCATATGGCCACATTACAACGGCATACGGTCACATTACAACGGCGTACAGCCACATTACAGCGGCATACGGCCACATTACAACGGCTTACGACCACACTACAACTACACACATTACAACGGCATACGGCCACATTACAACGGCAAACAGCCACATTACAACGGCATACGGCCACATTACAACGGCATACGGCCACATTACAACGGCAAAAGGCCACATTACAACGACATACGGCATACGGCCACACTACTAAAGCATACGGCCACATTACAACGGCATACAGCCACATTACAACGGCATACAACCACATTACAACTTCATATAAACATATTCCTCCCAAAATCGCAATAATCCGTATTGTATACAGGACATGCAATAATTAGTACGGTAACCCGCCAGATAGTCCCCGTAAGCAGTAATTAGTACGGTAACCCGCCAGATAGTCCCCGTAAGCACTAATTAGTACGGTAACCCGCCAGATAGTTCCCGTAAGCAGTAATTAGTACGGTAACCCGCCAGATAGTCCCCGTAAGCAGTAATTAGTACGGCAACCCGCCAGATAGTCCCCGTTAGCAGTAATTAGTACGGTAACCCGCCAGATAGTTCCCGTAAGCAGTAATTAGTACGGTAATCCGCCAGATAGTCCCCGTAAGCAGTAATTAGTACGGCAACCCGCCAGATAGTCCCCGTTAGCAGTAATTAGTACGGTAACCCGCCAGATAGTTCCCGTAAGCAGTAATTAGTACGGTAACCCTCCAGATAGTCCCCGTAAGCAGTAATTAGTACGGTAACCCTCCAGATAGTCCCCGTAAGCAGTAATTAGTGCGGTAACCCTCCAGATAGTCCCAGTAAGCAGTAATTAGTACGGTAACCCGCCAGATAGGCCCCGTAAGCAGTAATTAGTACGGTAACCCTCCAGATAGTCCCCGTAAGCAGTAATTAGTACGGTAACCCTCCAGATAGTCCCCGTAAGCAGTAATTAGTACGGTAACCCTCCAGATAGGCCCCGTAAGCAGTAATTAGTACGGTAACCCTCCAGATAGTCCCCGTAAGCAGTAATTAGTACGGTAACCCTCCAGATAGTCCCCGTAAGCAGTAATTAGTACGGTAACCCTCCAGATAGTCCCCGTAAGCAGTAATTAGTACGGTAACCCTCCAGATAGGCCCCGTAAGCAGTAATTAGTACGGTAACCCTCCAGATAGTCCCCGTAAGCAGTAATTAGTACGGTAACCCGCCAGATAGGCCCCGTAAGCAGTAATTAGTACGGTAACCCTCCAGATAGTCCCCGTAAGCAGTAATTAGTACGGTAACCCTCCAGATAGTCCCCGTAAGCAGTAATTAGTACGGTAACCCTCCAGATAGGCCCCGTAAGCAGAAATTAGTACGGTAACCCTCCAGATAGTCCCCGTAAGCAGTAATTAGTACGGTAACCCTCCAGATAGTCCCCGTAAGCAGTAATTAGTACGGTAACCCTCCAGATAGTCCCCGTAAGCAGTAATTAGTACGGTAACCCTCCAGATAGTCCCCGTAAGCAGTAATTAGTACGGTAACCCTCCATATAGTCCCCGTAAGCAGTAATTAGTACGGTAACCCGCCAGATAGGCCCAGTAAGTAGTAATTAGTACGGTAACCCTCCAGATAGTCCCCGTAAGCAGTAATTAGTACGGTAACCCTCCAGATAGTCCCCGTAAGCAGTAATTAGTACGGTAACCCTCCAGATAGGCCCCGTAAGCAGTAATTAGTACGGTAACCCTCCATATAGTCCCCGTAAGCAGTAATTAGTACGGTAACCCTCCAGATAGGCCCCGTAAGCAGTAACTAGTACGGTAACCCTCCAGATAGTCCCCGTAAGCAGTAATTAGTACGGTAACCCTCCAGATAGGCCCCGTAAGCAGTATTTAGTACGGTAACCCTCCAGATAGTCCCCGTAAGCAGTAATTAGTACGGTAACCCTCCAGATAGGCCCCGTAAGCAGTAATTAGTACGGTAACCCGCCAGATAGTCCCCGTAAGCAGTAATAGGCCAACAATACAATACGAAAGCATGTATTGCGACTAAGCCCCGGGAACCCGGTCACAGAGGCGCGTGAAACCAAAGGCTTAGGCAATCGCACAATCAGTATGCTATGTTAAAGTTGTCAACAGATGGATGAGGAGCCAAGGAAGGTAAGCAAGGTTAGTAAGTGGAGAGCTCGACTGTTGATCGAGAAGACGGTGGTTCGATTCCACCTCCCGCAGTGTCGAAAGTTGGGCAAAATCGTTCACCCCAGTTTGTTCACCCCACTTTGTTCACCCCACTTTGTTCACCCCACTTTGTTCACCCCACTTTGTTCACCCCAGTTTGTTCACCCCACTTTGTTCACCCCAGTTTGTTCACCCCACTTTGTTCACCCCACTTTGCCTGTGTCTTTGTTCACCCCACTTAGTTCACCCCACTTTGCCTGTGTCTTTGTTCACCCCACTTTCCCTGTGTCTTTCGGAAGGGACTGTAAACATCGTTGTTCCTTCTGCCGGGTGTCTGTGCCACAGTGTCTAGCCCCCGGACGGTAGTAGTGTCGTAGATGACTCCCTGCGGGGGGTCTAAGGCACAGTATGGATGAAAGGTTAAAACAAAATATTCAGATGACGGCGAAATGTTGTTATATTTCCAGATGACCTAACACTAACGGGTGATTACATTCCAAAGGGCGGCAACCGAGAAAGCCAAGTTGCAATTTGTGCTTCAGATCTAGAAACAAATAGTATCTCAGAACTAGATGACCGAAGCTGCCTAGACTGTCTTGCAGGAGTGAGCAGCGAATATAAATATACTGGTTGCTTAGACGAAAGTTGCTTGGTGGAGCTGATGCGTCTTCACAGCCCCAGGACATTTGTCTCTCCGAGATACAGCACGCATTAGTCATCCAACAGGCTGCTGATGACATCCGAGAAGATGACGGCTATTTCAGATCACTGACGGTGGTGATCAGCTTCGACGAAACGAGAAAAAGCAAATACGCGCTAGACGAATGAACGCTCTGACTCTACGTGTGCATCTCTCTGGACAACGCAATGAACTCCCGTTTCACGACCCGTGTCAGTTATTAGACAATATGTACCAACAACATACATCAGAAGTTGGTGAAATGGGTTTACGACCAGGTGACTCCCAATGAAGGCTTTGTTGGCTACCACTTAGGCTAATCTTTGTTGGCTACCACTTAGGCTAATCTCTGTTGGCTACCACTTAGGCTAATCTTTGTTGGCTACCACTTAGGCTAATCTCTGTTGGCTACCACTTAGGCTAATCTCTGTTGGCTACCACTTAGGCTAATCTTTGTTGGCTACCACTTAGGCTAATCTCTGTTGGCTACCACTTAGGCTAATCTCTGTTGGCTACCACTTAGGCTAATCTCTGTTGGCTACCACTTAGGCTAATCTCTGTTGGCTACCACTTAGGCTAATCTCTGTTGGCTACCACTTAGGCTAATCTCTGTTGGCTACCACTTAGGCTAATCTCTGTTGGCTACCACTTAGGCTAATCTCTGTTGGCTACCACTTAGGCTAATCTTTGTTGGCTACCACTTAGGCTAATCTCTGTTGGCTACCACTTAGGCTAATCTCTGTTGGCTACCACTTAGGCTAATCTCTGTTGGCTACCACTTAGGCTAATCTCTGTTGGCTACCACTTAGGCTAATCTCTGTTGGCTACCACTTAGGCTAATCTCTGTTGGCTACCACTTAGGCTAATCTCTGTTGGCTACCACTTAGGCTAATCTTTGTTGGCTACCACTTAGGCTAATCTCTGTTGGCTACCACTTAGGCTAATCTTTGTTGGCTACCACTTAGGCTAATCTCTGTTGGCTACCACTTAGGCTAATCTCTGTTGGCTACCACTTAGGCTAATCTCTGTTGGCTACCACTTAGGCTAATCTCTGTTGGCTACCACTTAGGCTAATCTCTGTTGGCTACCACTTAGGCTAATCTCTGTTGGCTACCACTTAGGCTAATCTCTGTTGGCTACCACTTAGGCTAATCTCTGTTGGCTACCACTTAGGCTAATCTCTGTTGGCTACCACTTAGGCTAATCTCTGTTGGCTACCACTTAGGCTAATCTCTGTTGGCTACCACTTAGGCTAATCTCTGTTGGCTACCACTTAGGCTAATCTCTGTTGGCTACCACTTAGGCTAATCTCTGTTGGCTACCACTTAGGCTAATCTCTGTTGGCTACCACTTAGGCTAATCTCTGTTGGCTACCACTTAGGCTAATCTCTGTTGGCTACCACTTAGGCTAATCTCTGTTGGCTACCACTTAGGCTAATCTCTGTTGGCTACCACTTAGGCTAATCTCTGTTGGCTACCACTTAGGCTAATCTCTGTTGGCTACCACTTAGGCTAATCTCTGTTGGCTACCACTTAGGCTAATCTCTGTTGGCTACCACTTAGGCTAATCTCTGTTGGCTACCACTTAGGCTAATCTCTGTTGGCTACCACTTAGGCTAATCTCTGTTGGCTACCACTTAGGCTAATCTCTGTTGGCTACCACTTAGGCTAATCTCTGTTGGCTACCACTTAGGCTAATCTCTGTTGGCTACCACTTAGGCTAATCTCTGTTGGCTACCACTTAGGCTAATCTCTGTTGGCTACCACTTAGGCTAATCTCTGTTGGCTACCACTTAGGCTAATCTCTGTTGGCTACCACTTAGGCTAATCTCTGTTGGCTACCACTTAGGCTAATCTCTGTTGGCTACCACTTAGGCTAATCTCTGTTGGCTACCACTTAGGCTAATCTCTGTTGGCTACCACTTAGGCTAATCTCTGTTGGCTACCACTTAGGCTAATCTCTGTTGGCTACCACTTAGGCTAATCTCTGTTGGCTACCACTTAGGCTAATCTCTGTTGGCTACCACTTAGGCTAATCTCTGTTGGCTACCACTTAGGCTAATCTCTGTTGGCTACCACTTAGGCTAATCTCTGTTGGCTACCACTTAGGCTAATCTCTGTTGGCTACCACTTAGGCTAATCTCTGTTGGCTACCACTTAGGCTAATCTCTGTTGGCTACCACTTAGGCTAATCTCTGTTGGCTACCACTTAGGCTAATCTCTGTTGGCTACCACTTAGGCTAATCTCTGTTGGCTACCACTTAGGCTAATCTCTGTTGGCTACCACTTAGGCTAATCTCTGTTGGCTACCACTTAGGCTAATCTCTGTTGGCTACCACTTAGGCTAATCTCTGTTGGCTACCACTTAGGCTAATCTCTGTTGGCTACCACTTAGGCTAATCTCTGTTGGCTACCACTTAGGCTAATCTCTGTTGGCTACCACTTAGGCTAATCTTTGTTGGCTACCACTTAGGCTAATCTCTGTTGGCTACCACTTAGGCTAATCTCTGTTGGCTACCACTTAGGCTAATCTCTGTTGGCTACCACTTAGGCTAATCTCTGTTGGCTACCACTTAGGCTAATCTTTGTTGGCTACCACTTAGGCTAATCTTCTGAGCACCGGAATCGGTCGAGCAAAGACAACTGGTAAATCAAGACAACCACGAGGAAGTGGCGCTACATTGTTCCATCTCCTGTGACTACTCGGCTGTCCGTGCAAACAGGAATACCTAGCTACCGTCACGGACCGGGCAAAGGCATGCGCTAGAAAATGGCAACACTTCGTGTGAAGGACAGGACAAGAAGGTGACCGCCGAGTTACAGCGCCCCTTGCGGTTATTTGTTGCATTAATAAGCACCCGCTGTATAGTGTATACGCGTCACCTCCTGCTCGGGTCACCGAATGTGACAACGCGCCACTACACTATGCGACGATGATAATGCTCCACAACATTTATAATACACTCGCTCTAGAACAATACGTCAATGTGGCGCTCCATTGCGCCACTGCGTCACTGAACCACTGCAATCAGGCACCACCGAGAAAGTCAACTTATTGATTTGTCAACAGTCACAATCCGCAGCTTCCCTTGTAATTCAATTAACTCCTCCTCTACAAGCCTTCCCAGAGATAAACTGCCCCTGCGGCACACTGTCAACAGCTGTCGCCTCCGGTTAGAGCTGGCTGACTCTATCACGTTGACGGTCCAGATTACCTCGGGAACAGTTTGTCTCTCGTGAGGATGACATTTTTGTTCGAGACGTAGTTCCTCACATGGAGATGGATGTGCAATTATTTCTAGGTGTGCACACATTTATCTGTTAGAACACACGCGCACACGCGCCCATACTTCGTAGTCGAATAATTATTTAGTTGTTCCCACGTTGGCATGGGGCACAGCTGGCGCATTTCTCTTGGTTGACGACATCATGTGAAGTCACGCAGTTGTCCTCCAATAATGCACAATAGACAGTAGACTTGACCGTAGCTAACCTGTCAAAGAGCACGTGTACAATAATATAGTGAAACCAGGATAAGTATGTGACATCCAAAATGTCTTTGCTATAACCGTCAAATGAACTGAACTGTTTTATCAACTGGTGCCTGTTTAATCAGAAGAAATGTTTAAAGTGTGTCTCACAATGACATTATTTTATTTTATGATGTAGATAATATCATGTTTTGTCATTATTCATGGCAACAGCTGTCTCAATGTGTACGTTTTGTTTTTGTAATTCTTTTATTTGTGCGCAGTTATTTTAAGTTATTTTATAAATATTTCCTAACTTAAACGGAGAGCACAGTCATCTGCGGTTGCGTCAAGTCACCCAGCGTCAGAACAAGATGCATGCTACGAGAGACCGAGACCACGTATCTGCGGCTTCCAATCTTCGAACGTCTAACGTCGTTAGCTCTGTGACGAGCAAGTGGAATTGGAGAACGAATGGCGTGCTTTGCTCTGTAATGAGCAAGTGGAATTGGAGAACGAATGGCGTGCTTAGTTCTGTATTGAGCAATTGGAATTGGATAACGAATGGCGTGGTTAGCTCTGTAATGAACAAGTGGAATTGGATAACGAATGGCGTACTTAGTTCTGTATTGAGCAATTGGAATTGAATAACGAATGGCGTACTTAGTTCTGTATTGAACAATTGGAGTTGGATAACGAATGGCGTTCTTTGCTCTGTAATGAGCAAATCGAATTGGAGAACGAATGGCGTACTTAGTTCTGTATTGAGCAATTGGAATTGGATAACGAATGGCGTGGTTAGCTCTGTAATGAACAAGTGGAATTGGATAACGAATGGCGTACTTAGTTCTGTATTGAGCAATTGGAATTGGATAACGAATGGCGTGGTTAGCTCTGTAATGAACAAGTGGAATTGGATAACGAATGGCGTACTTAGTTCTGTATTGAGCAATTGGAATTGGATAACGAATGGCGTGGTTAGCTCTGTAATGAACAAGTGGAATTGGATAACGAATGGCGTACTTAGTTCTGTATTGAGCAATTGGAATTGAATAACGAATGGCGTACTTAGTTCTGTATTGAACAATTGGAGTTGGATAACGAATGGCGTTCTTTGCTCTGTAATGAGCAAATCGAATTGGAGAACGAATGGCGTACTTAGTTCTGTATTGAGCAATTGGAATTGGATAACGAATGGCGTGGTTAGCTCTGTAATGAACAAGTGGAATTGGATAACGAATGGCGTACTTAGTTCTGTATTGAGCAATTGGAATTGGATAACGAATGGCGTACTTAGTTCTGTATTGAACAATTGGAGTTGGATAACGAATGGCGTACTTAGTTCTGTATTGAACAATTGGAGTTGGATAACGAATGGCGTGCTTTGCTCTGTAATGAGCAAATGGAATTGGAGAACGAATGGCGTGCTTAGCTCTGTACTGAGCAAGTAGAATTGGAGAACGAAAGGCGTACTTAGTTCTGTGTTGAGCAATTGGAATTGGATAACGAATGGCGTACTTAGTTCTGTATTGAACAATTGGAGTTGGATAACGAATGGCGTGCTTTGCTCTGTAATGAGCAAATGGAATAGGAGAACGAATGGCGTACTTAGTTCTGTATTGAGCAATGGGAATTGGATAACGAATGGTGTGGTTAGCTCTGTACTGAACAAGTGGAATTGGAGAACAAATGGCGTACTTAGCTCGTCGAAACAACGTTAAAACAGCTATATATATATACATATATATACATATATATATATATATATATATATATATATATATATATATATATATATATATATATATATATATATATATATATATATATATATATATATATAATTTTTTTTGAAAACGTTCTTGAGCAAATTTGATCAGACGGATGATGGCTATTAGACTTTTCCTCTAGTGATTTCCTACATCTTCTGGCTCAGTATCATAAATGTTCCGATTACAAGGCTTGTTTGTCATTCATACAACGTTACAGTTTGGTTATTTAAATTGAACCTCAATTGGTACGGTTTATTGTTCGTAACAACGCAAATAGCAGTTTATTATATTATATATTAGTATTGAATTGCTTGTTAATGTTAACGCTAATAATGTAAATGAAGCAACATTTCCCCCAGCAAAACAAATCATTCTTGTTTGATCTAAGGGAGTGGTACGGAACCTCTATTAACGTTAAGTTGGCATGTAGAGAATACATGTCAATTACGGTGTTGTGGGTCCTGCCTCTTCGGGGTTATATAACTTACTACATTCGTCAAAGTGGTTATATTGATCTATAGTCGTGCATTTCCCCACTTGTTCGCAATCCTACACAGTGATGTGGTTGCTAGGGTCTTATTGATATACAGGGCATTTCAAGTTTGTAAGATTCTAAATCACGCCGTTGTGTAATTCAACACACATACGTTTATTATACATAACAATAAATGTGCGTATATTGAGCTAAACAACAATAATGATACGTGACGTCCAACATAGCCGTAGTAACATTATGATACGTGACGTCCAACATAGCCGTAGTAACATTATGATACGTGACGTCCAACATAGCCGTAGTAACATTATGATACGTGACGTCCAACATAGCCGTAGTAACATTATGATACGTGACGTCCAACATAGCCGTAGTAACATTATGATACGTGACGTCCAACATAGCCGTAGCAACATTATGATACGTGACGTCCAACATAGCCGTAGTAACATTATGATACGTGACGTCCAACATAGCCGTAGTAACATTATGATACGTGACGTCCAACATAGCCGTAGTAACATTATGATACGTGACGTCCAACATAGCCGTAGTAACATTATGATACGTGACGCGAAAAGCGTAAAAATAAACTTGGATATAAAGTTGTAAAATGTTATCCTACACTCATTATATTTTAAAGACGCATTGAATTGCACCTACATTTGATTTGAAATAACATAATGTTAAGCAATGACATAAAACGGCATGCAGTCCAGAAATATAATACTTATAACTATTGGCTACAAAAATATGCACATGGACACCAAATTTAATAGTTGATTTGCAGAACATTTGTTGGACATATTATTAACTGCTGTTATTTTTAATTTCCAGAAGGTGACAGAAGGTCGAGCAATATCTAACAAAGGTGTTTCTCTCCCAGCTGGTGTTTTGTGAACCTTAACAACGTAAATTAATGCGGTTAGCATCAGTTTAAATAATTTAGAAACAAATGTTTTTTTCATAGAATTATGAGAATGATATATTACGTCATTGCAAGCAGTTCTTGCTGGTGAATCTGAGTTAACTTGCAGCAAAATGTTGATGAAATCGATTAAATATTTTTACTAGAATAGAAAAAAGCAAACAATTCACCATTATTTGATCGAACAAACCAATTCATTCAATAAGGGTTATATATAACCACACGCTAGACTACTTCGTTAAACGTAAATCTATCTCGACATTGGTTCATCAAAGTTACGTCACTGCGTACGTGTGTGTGTGTGTGTGTGTGTGTGTGTGTGTGTGTGTGTGTGTGTGTGTGTGTGTGTGTGCGCGAGTGCGTGCGTGCGTGCGTGCGTGCGTGTGTGTGTACATGCGTGCAGCAGATGTTGTCTACTCAATTGTTTTTAAACATTTTCGATTTTTGTCACATGGAAGAGAAGGTTAGACAGAAGGCTAAGATAATATTTAGTATAGGAAAGTTTCAAATAGAATTGCCCGAGGCTGATCTGGGGCGTGGCGAATCCAAACGAAAAAATAATGTATGCTTAATGTAATTATAATGCAACGACACTAAGCGTGTCCTGGCTGCGTGCGCTCTCACACCTGTCCTCGGTCATTTCCTTGAATCCAAGTGAATTAGTGCGCTAATGAGTTTGTTTATGGCACAATTACCGTCAAGCTTTCGACATAATAACCAGCTGACACAAGACATGTCAGATAAATCCGGTGTACTATCACCACATTAATTTGCTACGTATAAATAGTGTGTGTGTGTGTGTGTGTGTGTGTGTGTGTGCGTGCGTGCGTGCGTGCGTGCGTGCGTGCTTGCTTGCTTGCGTGCGTGCGTGCGTGCGTGCGTGCGTGCGTGCGTGCGTGCGTGCGTGCGTGCGTGCGTGCGTGCGTGCGTGCGTGCGTGCGTGCGTGCGTGTGTGTGTTGGTGTGGGTATGCATGCATGCATTGATACATGTATGTAACGAGTTTTACATGTAGGTAGGTAATAATGGATGTACATACGAACGAAACACGTGAATACTCTATATTCACACGCACGTACACGCACGTAAACGCACGCACACGCACGTACACGCACATACACGCACGTACGCACACTCTAATAAAGTAGCTGAAATCCGACTCAATGGACGTCTGTCCTCATATGAATTCTTCTTCGTTCGTGGCCTCTCTCACAATGAACATAAGCGACGCGTGTGCACCATTTGCAGCGCTATGGGCATCGATCAATAACCGCGCCGTAAACGAAGGCCAAGGAGTAAAACGGCTCGCCTGCTGCTCGCTAAACGAGCGGTACGACAGTCGGGTTACGCCCGATGTCCAGAGACAGCATACCAATGTTATGATGTTGTGAGCACCGCATTCAAAGGGAAGGCACCTGTAGCCAGTGATAGGTTTCTCATACATTTCAACAGAAACAAAGCCCGTAATTTGGCTATCACTTATCACTACTACAATTGGGCGCGATAAACGTATGTACGTGCCATGCAAGTGCACACCCGCACGCACGCACGCACACCCGCACGCACGCACACGACTGGAAATTTGCGTGAGGGAACCAGTGTTGCTAACATTTAGCCTTAGTCGATCGCGCATTCGTCTTTCTCCGTTGCTGTCGTTGTCTTGATCTGAACACGACTATTCCCTCGGAGGAACCGTTCAAGAATGGCATGTCATACGGGAAGCCTCCACGTAGATCACAACTATTTTACGAAGATAACTCGTGACACTCGTGACACTCTGACAATTATGTTAATTGTAGTTGATGCGCGCACTACCTGCACATTAGCCGAGGCCTTTGAGTACTCTAACGACGCAGTATATCTAGAACGCTGCCATCGGGCCTAGGAGGCGCTACACGGCTAAATTCACTAGAAGACATCATTGTCCACTCTCTTATCCTGGACATAAGTGGATTTGTACTTGGGGAAAAACATACTAATGCCTAATGTGAAACCAATACAACATTGACAGTCGTTCTGTGGGCTCCGTGTTGTTTGTATTTAGGTGTGTCATAACTTTGGTCTATACTTCTTCGTCATAAATCCTGTGTACGTTACTCCCAGTTATCCATCTAACGCCAGTTATAATTGTTCTGTCTACACACGAAGGAAGTAACTAGTGTAACTAGCGCCAGTTACAATTGTACTGTCTACACACGAAGGAAGTATAGTGTAACTAGCGCCAGTTATAATTCTGCTGTATACACACGAAGGAAGTATAGTGTAACTAGCGCCAGTTACAATTGTACTGTCTACACACGAAGGAAGTATGGTGTAACTAGTGCCAGTTATAATTGTACTGTCTACACACGAAGGAAGTATAGTGTAACTAGCGCCAGTTATAATTCTACTGTCTACACACGAAGGAAGTATAGTGTAACTAGCGCCAGTTATAATTCTACTGTCTACACACGAAGGAAGTATAGTGTAACTAGCGCCAGTTACAATTGTACTGTCTACACACGAAGGAAGTATAGTGTAACTAGCAGCGCAGAACAAACAAATAAAGTCAACCGTTGAAAAACAAATTGTTCCTTACGCCATGATGATAAAAACAAAAATTAGGCGTTCATCAGATAAAATGGTCTACAATGCAGCGAACTAATTATTTAAATATTATGTAATATTCTTGCGATAGTCCACCGATGACCTGTGTGTATTGTGCATATAAATAGCACACATCAGTGTCATAGTATGTACGCCTGTGTGATAGTGCATCTCTTTCACAGGTGTGCATCATGCAGCAGGTATGTATGGTACTAATGCTGAGCATCAATATCAAAAACAAAAACACGTCACGTTTTTTTTGACGAAATCGCGTTGTTGCAACAATGATATGGTTGAAGACCTAACACACCGCTGACATAACAATGATATGGTTGAAGACCTAACACACCGCTGACATAACAATGATATGGTTGAAGACCTAACACACCGCTGACATAGCAATGATATGGTTGAAGACCTAACACACCGCTGACATAACAATGATATGGTTGAAGACCTAACACACCACTGACATAACAATGCTATGGTTGAAGACCTAACACACCGCTGACATAGCAATGATATGGTTGAAGACCTAACACACCACTGACATAACAATGATATGGTTGAAGACCTAACACACCACTGACATAACAATGCTATGGTTGAAGACCTAACACACCACTGACATAGCAATGATATGGTTGAAGACCTAACACACCGCTGACATAGCAATGATATGGTTGAAGACCTAACACACCGCTGACATAGCAATGATATGGTTGAAGACCTAACACACCGCTGACATAACAATGATATGGTTGAAGACCTAACACACCGCTGACATAGCAATGATATGGTTGAAGACCTAACACACCGCTGACATAACAATGATATGGTTGAAGACCTAACACACTGCTGACATAACAATGATATGGTTGAAGACCTAACACACCGCTGACATAGCAATGATATGGTTGAAGACCTAACACACCGCTGACATAACAATGATATGGTTGAAGACCTAACACACCGCTGACATAACAATGATATGGTTGAAGACCTAACACACCGCTGACATAGCAATGATATGGTTGAAGACCTAACACACCGCTGACATAGCAATGATATGGTTGAAGACCTAACACACCGCTGACATAGCAATGATATGGTTGAATACCTAACACACCGCTGACATAACAATGATATGGTTGAAGACCTAACACACCGCTGACATAGCAATGATATGGTTGAAGACCTAACACACCGCTGACATAACAATGATATGGTTGAAGACCTAACACACCGCTGACATAACAATGATATGGTTGAAGACCTAACACACCGCTGACATAGCAATGATATGGTTGAAGACCTAACACACCGCTGACATAACAATGATATGGTTGAAGACCTAACACACCGCTGACATAGCAATGATATGGTTGAAGACCTAACACACCGCTGACATAGCAATTATATGGTTGAAGACCTAACACACCGCTGACATAGCAATGATATGGTTGAAGACCTAACACACTGCTGACATAGCAATGATACGGTTGAAGACCTAACACACCGCTGACATAGCAATGATATGGTTGAAGACTTAACACACCGCTGACATAACAATGATATGGTTGAAGACCTAACACACCGCTGACATAACAATGATATGGTTGAAGACCTAACACACCGCTGATATAACAATGATATGGTTGAAGACCTAACACACCGCTGACATAGCAATGATATGGTTGAAGACCTAACACACCGCTGACATAACAATGATATGGTTGAAGACCTAACACACCGCTGACATAACAATGATATGGTTGAAGACCTAACACACCGCTGCCATAGCAATGATATGGTTGAAGACCTAACACACCGCTGACATAGCAATGATATGGTTGAAGACCTAACACACCGCTGACATAGCAATGATATGGTTGAAGACCTAACACACCGCTGACATAACAATGATATGGTTGAAGACCTAACACACCGCTGACATAACAATGATATGGTTGAAGACCTAACACACTGCTGACATAGCAATGATATGGTTGAAGACCTAACACACCGCTGACATAACAATGATATGGTTGAAGACCTAACACACCACTGACATAACAATGCTATGGTTGAAGACCTAACACACCGCTGACATTTATTACAAAAATTAGGCGTTCATCAGATAAAATGGTCTACAATGCAGCGAACTAATTATTTAAATATTATGTAATATTCTTGCGATAGTCCACCGATGACCTGTGTGTATTGTGCATATAAATAGCACACATCAGTGTCATAGTATGTACGCCTGTGTGATAGTGCATCTCTTTCACAGGTGTGCATCATGCAGCAGGTATGTATGGTACTAATGCTGAGCATCAATATCAAAAACAAAAACACGTCACGTTTTTTTTGACGAAATCGCGTTGTTGCAACAATGATATGGTTGAAGACCTAACACACCGCTGACATAACAATGATATGGTTGAAGACCTAACACACCGCTGACATAACAATGATATGGTTGAAGACCTAACACACCGCTGACATAGCAATGATATGGTTGAAGACCTAACACACCGCTGACATAACAATGATATGGTTGAAGACCTAACACACCACTGACATAACAATGCTATGGTTGAAGACCTAACACACCGCTGACATAGCAATGATATGGTTGAAGACCTAACACACCGCTGACATAGCAATGATATGGTTGAAGACCTAACACACCGCTGACATAGCAATGATATGGTTGAAGACCTAACACACCGCTGACATAGCAATGATATGGTTGAAGACCTAACACACCGCTGACATAACAATGATATGGTTGAAGACCTAACACACCGCTGACATAACAATGCTATGGTTGAAGACCTAACACACCGCTGACATAGCAATGATATGGTTGAAGACCTAACACACCGCTGACATAACAATGATATGGTTGAAGACCTAACACACCGCTGACATAGCAATGATATGGTTGAAGACCTAACACACCACTGACATAACAATGATATGGTTGAAGACCTAACACACCGCTGACATAGCAATGATATGGTTGAAGACCTAACACACCGCTGACATAACAATGATATGGTTGAAGACCTAACACACCGCTGACATAACAATGCTATGGTTGAAGACCTAACACACCGCTGACATAGCAATGATATGGTTGAAGACCTAACACACCGCTGACATAACAATGATATGGTTGAAGACCTAACACACCGCTGACATAACAATGCTATGGTTGAAGACCTAACACACCGCTGACATAGCAATGATATGGTTGAAGACCTAACACACCGCTGACATAACAATGCTATGGTTGAAGACCTAACACACCGCTGACATAGCAATGATATGGTTGAAGACCTAACACACCGCTGACATAGCAATGATATGGTTGAAGACCTAACACACCGCTGACATAGCAATGATATGGTTGAAGACCTAACACACCGCTGACATAGCAATGATATGGTTGAAGACCTAACACACCGCTGACATAACAATGATATGGTTGAAGACCTAACACACCGCTGACATAGCAATGATATGGTTGAAGACCTAACACACCGCTGACATAACAATGATATGGTTGAAGACCTAACACACCGCTGACATAACAATGATATGGTTGAAGACCTAACACACCGCTGACATAGCAATGATATGGTTGAAGACCTAACACACCGCTGACATAACAATGATATGGTTGAAGACCTAACACACCGCTGACATAACAATGATATGGTTGAAGACCTAACACACCGCTGACATAGCAATGATATGGTTGAAGACCTAACACACCGCTGACATAGCAATGATATGGTTGAAGACCTAACACACCGCTGACATAGCAATGATACGGTTGAAGACCTAACACACCACTGACATAGCAATGATATGGTTGAAGACTTAACACACCGCTGACATAACAATGATATGGTTGAAGGCCTAACACACCGCTGACATAACAATGATATGGTTGAAGACCTAACACACCGCTGACATAGCAATGATATGGTTGAAGACCTAACACACCGCTGACATAGCAATGATATGGTTGAAGACCTAACACACCGCTGACATAGCAATTATATGGTTGAAGACCTAACACACCGCTGACATAGCAATGATATGGTTGAAGACCTAACACACCGCTGACATAGCAATGATATGGTTGAAGACCTAACACACCGCTGACATAGCAATGATATGGTTGAAGACCTAACACACCGCTGACATAGCAATGATATGGTTGAAGACCTAACACACCGCTGACATAGCAATGATATCGTTGAAGACCTAACACACCGCTGACATAGCAATGATATGGTTGAAGACCTAACACACCGCTGACATAGCAATGATATCGTTGAAGACCTAACACACCGCTGACATAGCAATGATATCGTTGAAGACCTAACACACCGCTGACATAGCAATGATATGGTTGAAGACCTAACACACCGCTGACATAGCAATGATATGGTTGAAGACCTAACACACCTCTGACATAGCAATGATATGGTTGAAGACCTAACACACCGCTGACATAGCAATGATATGGTTGAAGACCTAACACACCGCTGACATAGCAATTATATGGTTGAAGACCTAACACACCGCTGACATAGCAATGATATGGTTGAAGACCTAACACACCGCTGACATAGCAATGATATGGTTGAAGACCTAACACACCGCTGACATAGCAATGATATGGTTGAAGACCTAACACACCGCTGACATAGCAATAATATGGTTGAAGACCTAACACACCGCTGACATAGCAATGATATGGTTGAAGACCTAACACACCGCTGACATAGCAATGATATGGTTGAAGACCTAACACACCGCTGACATAGCAATGATATGGTTGAAGACCTAACACATCGCTGACATAGCAATGATATGGTTGAAGACCTAACACACCGCTGACATAGCAATGATATGGTTGAAGACCTAACACACCGCTGACATAACAATGATATGGTTGAAGACCTAACACACCGCTGATATAACAATGATATGGTTGAAGACCTAACACACCGCTGATATAACAATGATATGGTTGAAGACCTAACACACCGCTGACATAACACACACAATTAGTAGCAACGTTCTTACAGTATAAAGCGATGGTTTCATTTTGCAAACAATAAACTTTCCTGTTCGTTTTCATACAAACAATCCATGTTTGTTGATTTGCTCAAAACTAATATAAACATTATGGCGACTTACGTTGTTTTTGATATCAGCGCTTCAATTATTGTGATATTATACACATGACTTCCTCATAATAATGCGTCATTTTACAGGTGTGCATTGTGCAGAAGAAGGACTCGCAGAGGATGTTTGCCATGAAGTACATGAACAAGAGGATATGTGTCGAGAACGATGCCATTCGTAACGTTGTCCGTGAGATGGAACTACTCAGGAAACTTGATCATCCGTTCCTCGTTAATCTCTGGTTCACTTTTCAGGTTAGTTTCAAACACATCACATGTTTCTTATTAATATCTGGTTCACTTTCCATGCAAGTTTCTCATTAATCTCTGGTTCAGTTTCCAGGTAAGTTTCTCATTAATCTCTGGTTCACTGTTCAGGTAAGTTTCTCGTTAATGTCTGGTTCACTTTCCATGTAAGTTTCTCATTCATCTCTAATTCACTTTTCAGGTCAATTTCGCATTACTCTTTGATTCAAGGTCCCTTGCTGATCTCTTACTCACCTTCCAATTTCAGTTCCTTGTTAATTTCTGTTCACCTTCCAGGTAAGTTCATCGTTAATCTCTTATTCATGTTCCAAGTAAGTTCGTCGTAAATATCTGGTTCATGTTTCAGGACGACCAGGACATATATTACTGTTGTGATGTGTTTCACTTGCAATGTTTCAGGACGACCAGGACATGTTCATGATGGCGGACATAACGACAACAACGTTACTCGCGTGATGTGTTTCATTTGCAATGTTTCAGGACGACGAGGACATGTTCATGGTTGGCGGACATAACGACAACAACGTTACTCGTGTGATGTGTTTCAGGACGACGAGGACATGTTCATGGTGGCGGACATAACGACAACAACGTTACTCGTGTGATGTGCTTCAGGACGACGAGGACATGTTCATGGTGGCGGACATAACAACAACAACGTTACTCGTGTGATGTGTTTCAGGACGACCAGGACATGTTCATGGTGGCGGACATAACGACAACAACGTTACTCGTGTGATGTGTTTCAGGACGACGAGGACATGTTCATGGTGGCGGACATAACGACAACAACGTTACTCGTGTGATGTGTTTCAGGACGACGAGGACATGTTCATGGTGGCAGACATAACGACAACAACGTTACTCGTGTGATGTGTTTCAGAACGACGAGGACATGTTCATGGTGGCGGACATAACGACAACAACGTTACTCGTGTGATGTGTTTCAGGACGACGAGGACATGTTCATGGTGGCGGACATAACGACAACAACGTTACTCGTGTGATGTGTTTCAGGACGACGAGGACATGTTCATGGTGGCGGACCTGCTGCTCGGCGGCGACTTGCGATATCATATCCAACAAGGCATACAGTTCAACGAGCGGCAGGTGAGACTCTACCTGTGCGAGATCGCCCTGGCCCTGGACTACCTGCGTACACAGAGAATACTTCACAGGTGAGTGAGGCGACATCGCTGTGCTGCTGATGGCATGCCAACAAACACCGCAATGGCCACAACAAGTCTCCTTACTTAGGCCTGCGGGCTCATGGAGTGCACAGGCCATCGGTAAGTGCTCCCCATTGTGTCCCAGTCGTGCGCATCGTTGTTCTTTCATCGCAGCTGTAGCCCATTAGTTCCTGCAAACATGTCTCGCCGCCAGGTGTTTCCAGACCGTCTTCTCTTGGGGGTTCCTTGTCAGTGGCCGTCTGGTGACACTGGAAACCATTTTCTCTTCTTGATTTTTTCCTCTACTTGAAGCTGTTTCGTCATTTCCCAGAGAGTGATGTTGACGCAATTACCTACAAGACCACCTTAATTATACATCGATAACAACATCGTCTGAAGCCATCGCTGCGGTCACCGCCGGCTGTCTGTAACAACCTCCTCGCTCGTCATCACAATTACGGTGGTGGGCATGATGTCCACTTCATATGACCACACTGGATACAATACTTACCGGTCAACATGCACTTATGTGCGCGTGGTGTGATTGCATTTGATCGCCTTGTAGTAATGGAGTCGTCTATTGATTTAACGGTTTTGCCTGTGAAGACGATTATTATCAGAGGAGAGAGCATCTTTCGCGGAATAACCTTCCTATTGTCTCCGAGATCTTGGCGTAACACACACAGTACACATAACACATATTCCTGGTGACTCCCGCATTATTTACAGATAACCTACATAAAGGTAGTTGTCTCATCTTTGAGAGAGAGAGAGAGAGAGAGAGAGAGAGAGAGAGAGAGAGCCAGTTTCAATGAAACAGTAGCAGATAGTCCATTATAACTTAATTGATCTTTGTGTATATGCAGTAAGTAGCATATTATTCAATTAGTCCACTCCTACTAAGTGGACAGGACAGTTGGTTCTCTGGCGGCTGTTATGATTTATAGTTTGCTTTAGGTGTTGGCCAACTGCGCGTTTATAAGGCGACATGCCGAGTCTATGCGCTCACCAGCCTGGTGCTCGCCTCATTAACAACTGGGCAACAGACATCACTAGGCTTCCACAGACACTATAACCAGGCGCTCAGTGTCGCCTATTTGCAGATCAGAATGGTCAATAATGGTGACGTAGCTATGTTACACATCTGTACATGCGTCGGGGTTGTCACACCTAGCTACTACTTTAGCTACTACTTTAATGAGGTGTTTTCAAGCCAAAAAGAGACCGCTCCCAAACCGCACGCACACACGCTCCCACATCGTCACACGCGCGCGCGTACGCACACACACGCACGCGCGCGCGCGAGCACACACATACACCCTGGTCATGCCGGAGGAAGCGGGGACATTGAAGACGCCTCTCGTGACGGTCGAGACGTCGGCGGCAGACATCTAGCGCGTTAAGCAGGAAGCGAACATCGACAAAATGACTTTAGTAACTAAAGTGGCGTCAATGAAGTAGTCGCAGGACAACTGCTCAATCAAACATGTGCTGTCGTCGAATCATAATTCGATTCCAAGACTAGACCATGGTCCAAGACTGGACCATGGTCGCAGCGACACCTGCGCGCCATGAGATCATCTGGCAGCGCCGAGCAGCACCAGCTAGTGCTTGCAAGCATGGAGCGTGCCATGTGATCATCTGGCAGCGCCGAGCGGCACCAGCTAGTGCTTGCAAGCATGGAGCGTGCCATGAGATCATCTGGCAGCGCCGAGCGGCACCAGCTAGTGCTTGCAAGCATGGAGCGTGCCATGAGATCATCTGGCAGCGCCGAGCGGCACCAGCTAGTGCTTGCAAGCATGGAGCGTGCCATGAGATCATCTGGCAGCGCCGAGCGGCACCAGCTGGTGCTTGCAAGCATGGAGCGTGCCATGAGATCATCTGGCAGCGCCGAGCGGCACCAGCTGGTGCTTGCAAGCATGGAGCGTGCCATGAGATCATCTGGCAGCGCCGAGCGGCACCAGCTGGTGCTTGCACGCATGGAGCGTGCACGGCCGTAGTCTCGGTGACACGGTATCTCAAGAAATGTCAACTCTGACGCATTTGTTTCCTCCTTCTTCTTCCAATACAGCCCACAACTCTGTATGAGCAACATGTGGTGTGTGGCTAGAGTATTGTCGAGCTGGGTGTACTGGTGTGTGGTAGTGGTGGTGTACTGGTGTGTGGTAGTGGGTGGTGTACTGGTATGTGGTAGGGGCGGTGTACTGGTGCGTGGTAGTGGGTGGTGTACTGGTGTGTGGTAGTGGGTGGTGTACTGGTGCGTGGTAGTGGGTGGTGTACTGGTGCGCGGTAGTGGGTGGTGTACTGGTGCGTGGTAGTGGGTGGTGTATTGGTGCGTGGTAGTGGGGGGTGTACTGGTGTGTGGTAGTGGGTGGTGTACTGGTGCGTGGTAGTGGGTGGTGTACTGGTGTGTGGTAGTGGGTGGTGTACTGGTGCGTGGTAGTGGTGGTGTACTGGTGCGTGGTAGTGGGTGGTGTACTGGTGCGTGGTAGTAGGTGGTGTACTGGTGCGTGGTAGTGGTGGTGTACTGGTGCGTGGTAGTGGGTGGTGTACTGACTGGTGCGTGGTAGTGGGTGGTGTACTAGTGCGTGGTAGTGGGTGGTGTACTGGTGCGTGGTAGTGGTGGTGTACTGGTGCGTGGTAGTGGTGGTGTACTGACTGGTGCGTGGTAGTGGATGGTGTACTGGTGCGTGGTAGTGGTGGTGTACTGGTGCATGGTAGTGGTGGTGTACTGGTGCATGGTAGGGGTGGTGTACTGGTGCGTGGTAGTGGGTGGTGTACTGGTGCGTGGTAGTGGGTGGTGTACTGGTGTGTGGTAGTGGGTGGTGTACTGACTGGTGCGTGGTAGTGGTGGTGTACTGGTGTGTATTGTAGTGGGTGGTGTTCTGGTGCGTGGTAGTGGGTGGTGGACTGGTGCATGGTAGTGGGTGGTGTACTGGTGCGTGGTAGTGGGTGGTGTACTGGTGCGTGGTAGTGGGTGGTGTACTGGTGCGTGGTAGTGGGTGGTGTACTGACAGGTGCGTGGTAGTGGGTGGTGTTCTGGTGCGTGGTAGTGGGTGGTGGACTGGTGCATGGTAGTGGGTGGTGTACTGGTGCGTGGTAGTGGGTGGTGTACTGGTGCGTGGTAGTGGGTGGTGTACTGGTGCGTGGTAGTGGGTGGTGTACTGGTGCGTGGTAGTGGGTGGTGTACTGGTGCATGGTAGTGGGTGGTGTACTGGTGCGTGGTAGTGGGTGGTGTACTGACTGGTGCGTGGTAGTGGGTGGTGTACTGGTGCGTGGTAGTGGGTGGTGTACTGGTGCGTGGTAGTGGGTGGTGTACTGGTGCATGGTAGTGGGTGGTGTATTGGTGCGTGGTAGTGGGTGGTGTACTGGTGCATGGTAGTGGGTGGTGTACTGGTGCGTGGTAGTGGGTGGTGTACTGACTGGTGCGTGGTAGTGGGTGGTGTACTGACTGGTGCGTGGTAGGGGTGGTGTACTGGTGCGTGGTAGTGGGTGGTGTTCTGGTGCGTGGTAGTGGGTGGTGTACTGGTGCGTGGTTGTGGGTGGTGTACTGACTGGTGCGTGGTAGTGGGTGGTGTACTGGTGCGTGGTAGTGGGTGGTGTACTGGTGCATGGTAGTGGGTGGTGTACTGGTGCGTGGTAGTGGGTGGTGTACTGGTGCATGGTAGTGGATGGTGTACTGGTGCTTGGTAGTGGGTGGTGTACTGACTGGTGCGTGGTAGTGGGTGGTGTACTGGTGCGTGGTAGTGGGTGGTGTACTGACTGGTGCGTGGTAGTGGGTGGTGTTCTGGTGCGTGGTAGTGGGTGGTGGACTGGTGCATGGTAGTGGGTGGTGTACTGGTGCGTGGTAGTGGGTGGTGTACTGGTGCGTGGTAGTGGGTGGTGTACTGGTGCGTGGTAGTGGGTGGTGTACTGACTGGTGCGTGGTAGTGGGTGGTGTACTGGTGCGTGGTAGTGGGTGGTGTACTGGTGCGTGGTAGTGGGTGGTGTACTGACTGGTGCGTGGTAGTGGGTGGTGTACTGGTGCGTGGTAGTGGGTGGTGTAATGGTGCGTGGTAGTGGGTGGTGTACTGGTGCGTGGTAGTGGTGGTGTACTGGTGCGTGGTAGTGGGTGGTGTACTGACTGGTGCGTGGTAGTGGGTGGTGTACTGGTGCGTGGTAGTGGGTGGTGTACTGACTGGTGCGTGGTAGTGGGTGGTGTATTGGTGCGTGGTAGTGGGTGATGTACTGGTGCGTGGTAGTGGGTGGTGTACTGGTGCGTGGTAGTGGGTGGTGTACTGACTGGTGCGTGGTAGTGGGTGGTGTACTGACTGGTGCGTGGTAGTGGGTGGTGTACTGGTGCGTGGTAGTGGGTGGTGTACTGACTGGTGCGTGGTAGTGGGTGGTGTACTGGTGTGTGGTAGTGGGTGGTGTACTGACTGGTGCGTGGTAGTGGGTGGTGTACTGGTGCGTGGTAGTGGGTGGTGTACTGACAGGTGCGTGGTAGTGGGTGGTGTACTGGTGCGTGGTAGTGGGTGGTGTACTGACTGGTGCGTGGTAGTGGGTGGTGTACTGGTGCGTGGTAGTGGGTGGTGTACTGACTGGTGCGTGGTAGTGGGTGGTGTACTGGTGCGTGGTAGTGGGTGGTGTACTGACTGGTGCGTGGTAGGGGTGGTGTACTGGTGCGTGGTAGTGGGTGGTGTACTGGTGCGTGGTAGTGGGTGGTGTACTGGTGCGTGGTAGTGGGTGGTGTACTGGTGCGTGGTAGTGGGTGGTGTACTGGTGCGTGGTAGTGGTGGTGTACTGGTACGTGGTAGTGGGTGGTGTACTGATGCGTGGTAGTGGTGGTGTACTGGTGCGTGGTAGGGGTGGTGTACTGGTGCGTGGTAGGGGTGGTGTACTGGTGCGTGGTAGTGGTGGTGTACTGGTGCGTGGTAGGGGTGGTGTACTGGTGCGTGGTAGTGGTGGTGTACTGATGCGTGGTAGGGGTGGTGTACTGGTGCGTGGTAGTGGGTGGTGTACTGATGCGTGGTAGTGGGTGATGTTCTGGTGCGTGGTAGTGGTGGTGTACTGGTGCGTGGTAGTGGATGGTGAACTGGTGCGTGGTAGTCGGTGGTGTACTGGTGTGTGGTAGTGGGTGGTGTACTGGTGTGTGGTAGTGGGTGGTGTACTGGTGCGTGGTAGTGGGTGGTGTACTGGTGCGTGGTAGTGGGTGGTGTACTGGTGCGTGGTAGTGGGTGGTGTACTGGTGCGTGGTAGTGGTGGTGTACTGGTGTGTGGTAGGGGTGGTGTTCTGGTGCGTGGTAGTGGGTGGTGTACTGGTGCGTGGTATTGGGTGGTGTACTGGTGCGTGGTAGTGGGTGGTGTACTGACTGGTGCGTGGTAGGGGTGGTGTACTGGTGCGTGGTAGTGGGTGGTGTACTGACTGGTGCGTGGTAGTGGGTGGTGTACTGGTGCGTGGTAGTGGGTGGTGTACTGGTGCGTGGTAGTGGGTGGTGTACTGGTGCATGGTAGTGGGTGGTGTACTGGTGCGTGGTAGTGGGTGGTGTACTGGTGCATGGTAGTGGGTGGTGTACTGGTGCATGGTAGTGAGTGGTGTACTGACTGGTGCGTGGTAGTGGGTGGTGTTCTGGTGCGTGGTAGTGGGTGGTGTACTGGTGCATGGTAGTGGGTTGTGTACTGGGGCGTGGTAGTGAGTGGTGTACTGGTGCGTGGTAGTGTGTGGTGTACTGACTGGTGCGTGGTAGGGGTGGTGTACTGGTGCGTGGTAGTGGGTGGTGTTCTGGTGCGTGGTAGTGGGTGGTGTACTGGTGCGTGGTAGTGGGTGGTGTACTGACTGGTGCGTGGTAGTGGGTGGTGTACTGGTGCGTGGTAGTGGGTGGTGTACTGGTGCGTGGTAGTGGGTGGTGTACTGGTGCGTGGTAGTGGGTTGTGTACTGGTGCGTGGTAGTGGGTGGTGTACTGGTGCGTGGTAGTGGGTGGTGTACTGGTGCATGGTAGTGGGTGGTGTACTGGTGCGTGGTAGTGGGTGGTGTTCTGGTGCGTGGTAGTGGGTGGTGTACTGGTGCGTGGTAGTGGGTGGTGTACTGGTGCGTGGTAGTGGGTGGTGTACTGACTGGTGCGTGGTAGGGGTGGTGTACTGGTGCGTGGTAGTGGGTGGTGTACTGACTGGTGTGTGGTAGTGGGTGGTGTACTGTTGCGTGGTAGTGGGTGGTGTACTGGTGCGTGGTAGTGGGTGGTGTAACGCTGGTTCGTATCCGTAATATTAGTTATAGATGATGGAAGCCTGGCGTGTCTCAACAGCCCCATTATGTCACGGCAGTCTCTGTCGCACTTAGATGATGGAAGCCTGGCGTGTCTCAACAGCCCCATTATGACACGGCAGTCTCTGTCGCACTTAGATGATGGAAGCCTGGCGTGTCTCAACAGCCCCATTATGACACGGCAGTCTCTGTCACACTTAGATGATGGAAGCCTGGCGTGTCTCAACAGCCCCATTATGACACGCAGTCTCTGTCGCACTTAGATGATGGAAGCCTGGCGTGTCTCAACAGCCCCATTATGACACGGCAGTCTCTGTCGCACTTAGATGGTGGAAGCCTGGCGTGTCTCAACAGCCCCATTATGACACGGCAGTCTCTGTCGCACTTAGATGGTGGAAGCCTGGCGTGTCTCAACAGCCCCATTATGACACGGCAGTCTCTGTCGCACTTAGATGGTGGAAGCCTGGCGTGCCTCAACAGCCCCATTATGACACGGCAGTCTCTGTCGCACTTAGATGATGTAAGCCTGGCGTGCCTCAACAGCCCCATTATGACACGGCAGTCTCTGTCGCACTTAGATGATGGAAGCCTGTCGTGTCTCAACAGCCCCATTATGACACGGCAGTCTCTGTCGCACTTAGATGGTGGAAGCCTGGCGTGTCTCAACAGCCCCATTTTGACACGGCAGTCTCTGTCGCACTTAGATGATGGAAGCCTGGCGTGTCTCAACAGCCCCATTATGACACGGCAGTCTCTGTCGCAATTAGCTGATGGAAGCCTGGCGTGTCCCAACAGCCCCATTATGATACGGCAGTCTCTGTCGCACTTGCTGCAGTGAAGGCAGTGGACCGAGAAGGTGCAGTATTTGCAGACCTTTGTTTTCGGTTGTCCGTCTTCTCAGCCAGTTGTGTGGGTCGTTTCGCTCTCCTATTCCTGGTGCCCTTCTGAACAAGCCAATGATCGAAACCATTGGCGGCTGTCTCCCAGATGTTTCTGCCTATACAACTGTATTAAACTATGCATCACTCGAGATTTCCAATTTGTAAGCAGTCACATGCATGTGCTGACATTTGAGTCAAAAGTGATTTTGTTTGCGTTGTTAATATGGTACGTTACGAACCTCAAAAGGCTTAAATCTGACACGTATAGGCTTATGCCCGGTCGAACCTTTCAACGTTATTTGGTGACTTTCAGTTGTAACATTTTGCCAGGTAGAAATATAGTGTAATGTTTAACAGGTACACTAAATATTCCTTTAGTCACCGTGAAGTATAGTGTAATGTTTAGCAGGTACACTAAAGAATCTTTTATTCACCGTGAAGTATAGTTTAATGTTTAGCAGGTACACTAAAGGTTCCTTTACTCACCGTGAAGTATAGTGTAATGTTTAACAGGCACATTAAATATTCCTTTACTCGCCATAAAAGATAGTGTAATGTTTAGCAGGTACACTAAATGTTCCTTTGCTCACCATGAAGTATAGTGTAATGTTTAGCAGGTACATCAAAAGTTCCTTCACTTACCGTGACGTATAGTGTAATGTTTAGCAGGTACACGAATGATTCCTTTACTCACCATGTAGTACAGTGTAATGTTTAGCAGGTACACTAAAGATTCCTTTACTAACCATGAAATATAGTGTAATGTTTAGCATGTACACTAAAGGATCATTCACTCACCGTGAATCATTACAGTATTGAACGAATTAACGAAAGCCGTGACTCGCTGTTCTATACTAAACGTAAGAGCTTGTCCTGGTGTTACAGTTCTATACTAAACGTAAGAGCTTGTCCTGGTGTTACTGTTCTATACTAAACGTAAGAGCTTGTCCTGGTGTTACTGTTCTATACTAAACGTAAGCGCTTGTCCTGGTGTTACTGTTCTATACTAAACGTAAGCGCTTGTCCTGGTGTTACTGTTCTATACTAAACGTAAGAGGTTGTCCTGGTGTTACTGTTCTATACTAAACGTAAGAGCTTGTCCTGGTGTTACTGTTCTATACTAAACGTAAGAGCTTGTCCTGGTGTTACTGTTCTATACTAAACGTAAGAGCTTGTCCTGGTGTTACTGTTCTATACTAAACGTAAGCGCTTGTCCTGGTGTTACTGTTCTATACTAAACGTAAGAGCTTGTCCTGGTGTTATTGTTCTATACTAAACGTAAGAGCTTGTCCTGGTGTTACTGTTCTATACTAAACGTAAAAGCTTGTCCTGGTGTTACTGTTCTATACTAAACGTAAGCGCTTGTCCTGGTGTTACTGTTCTATACTAAACGTAAGAGCTTGTCCTGGTGTTACTGTTCTATACTAAACGTAAGAGCTTGTCCTGGTGTTACTGTTCTATACTAAACGTAAGAGCTTGTCCTGGTGTTACTGTTCTATACTAAACGTAAGAGCTTGTCCTGGTGTTACTGTTCTATACTAAACGTAAGAGCTTGTCCTGGTGTTACTGTTCTATACTAAACGTAAGAGCTTGTCCTGGTGTTACTGTTCTATACTAAACGTAAGAGCTTGTCCTGGTGTTACTGTTCTATACTAAACGTAAGAGCTTGTCCTGGTGTTACTGTTCTATACTAAAGGTAAGAGCTTGTCCTGGTGTTACTGTTCTATACTAAACGTAAGAGCTTGTCCTGGTGTTACTGTTCTATACTAAACGTAAGAGCTTGTCCTGGTGTTACTGTTCTATACTAAACGTAAGAGCTTGTCCTGGTGTTACTGTTATATACTAAACGTAAGAGCTTGTCCTGGTGTTACTGTTATATACTAAACGTAAGAGCTTGTCCTGGTGTTACTGTTCTATACTAAACGTAAGAGCTTGTCCTGGTGTTACTGTTCTATACTAAACGTAAGAGCTTGTCCTGGTGTTACTGTTCTATACTAAACGTAAGAGCTTGTCCTGGTGTTACTGTTCTATACTAAACGTAAGAGCTTGTCCTGGTGTTACTGTTCTATACTAAACGTAAGAGCTTGTCCTGGTGTTACTGTTCTATACTAAACGTAAGAGCTTGTCCTGGTGTTAATGTTCTATACTAAACGTAAGAGCTTGTCCTGGTGTTACTGTTCTATACTAAACGTAAGAGCTTGTCCTGGTGTTACTGTTCTATACTAAACGTAAGAGCTTGTCCTGGTGTTACTGTTCTATACTAAACGTAAGAGATTGTCCTGGTGTTACTGTTCTATACTAAACGTAAGAGCTTGTCCTGGTGTTACTGTTCTATACTAAACGTAAGAGCTTGTCCTGGTGTTACTGTTCTATACTAAACGTAAGAGCTTGTCCTGGTGTTACTGTTCTATACTAAACGTAAGAGCTTGTCCTGGTGTTACTGTTCTATACTAAACGTAAGAGCTTGTCCTGGTGTTACTGTTCTATACTAAACGTAAGAGCTTGTCCTGGTGTTACTGTTCCATACTAAACGTAAGAGCTTGTCCTGCTGTTACTGTTCTATACTAAACGTAAGAGCTTGTCCTGGTGTTACTGTTCTATACTAAACGTAAGAGCTTGTCCTGGTGTTACTTTTCTATACTAAACGTAAGAGCTTGTCCTGTTGTTACTGTTCTATACTAAACGTAAGAGCTTGTCCTGGTGTTACTGTTCTATACTAAACGTAAGAGCTTGTCCCGGTGTTACTGTTCTATACTAAACGTAAGAGCTTGTCCTGGTGTTACTGTTCTATACTAAACGTAAGAGCTTGTCCCGGTGTTACTGTTCTATACTAAACGTAAGAGCTTGTCCTGGTGTTACTGTTCTATACTAAACGTAAGAGCTTGTCCTGGTGTTACTGTTCTATACTAAACGTAAGCGCTTGTCCTGGTGTTACTGTTCTATACTAAACGTAAGAGCTTGTCCTGGTGTTACTGTTCTATAGTAAACGTAAGAGCTTGTCCTGGTGTTACTGTTCTGTACTAAACGTAAGAGCTTGTCCTGGTGTTACTGTTCTATACTAAACGTAAGAGCTTGTCCTGGTGTTACTGTTCTGTACTAAACGTAAGAGCTTGTCCTGGTGTTACTGTTCTATACTAAACGTAAGAGCTTGTCCTGGTGTTACTGTTCTGTACTAAACGTAAGAGCTTGTCCTGGTGTTACTGTTCTGTACTAAACGTAAGTGATTGTCCTGGTGTTACTGTTCTATACTAAACGTAAGAGCTTGTCCTGGTGTTACTGTTATATACTAAACGTAAGAGCTTGTCCTGGTGTTACTGTTCTATACTAAACGTAAGAGCTTGTCCTGGTGTTACTTTTCTATACTAAACGTAAGAGCTTGTCCTGGTGTTACTGTTCTATACTAAACGTAAGAGCTTGTCCTGGTGTTACTTTTCTATACTAAACGTAAGAGCTTGTCCTGGTGTTACTGTTCTATACTAAACGTAAGAGCTTGTCCTGGTGTTACTGTTCTATACTAAACGTAAGAGTTTGTCCTGGTGTTACTGTTCTATACTAAACGTAAGAGCTTGTCCTGGTGTTACTGTTCTATACTAAACGTAAGAGCTTGTCCTGGTGTTACTGTTCTATACTAAACGTAAGAGCTTGTCCTGGTGTTACTGTTCTATACTAAACGTAAGAGCTTGTCCTGGTGTTACTGTTCTATACTAAACGTAAGAGCTTGTCCTGGTGTTACTGTTCTATACTAAACGTAAGAGCTTGTCCTGGTGTTACTGTTCTATACTAAACGTAAGAGCTTGTCCTGGTGTTACTGTTCTATACTAAACGTAAGATCTTGTCCTGGTGTTACTGTTCTATACTAAACGTAAGAGCTTGTCCTGGTGTTACTGTTCTATACTAAACGTAAGAGCTTGTCCTGGTGTTACTGTTCTATACTAAACGTAAGAGCTTGTCCTGGTGTTACTGTTCTATACTAAACGTAAGAGCTTGTCCTGGTGTTACTGTTCTATACTAAACGTAAGAGCTTGTCCTGGTGTTACTGTTCTATACTAAACGTAAGAGCTTGTCCCGGTGTTACTGTTCTATACTAAACGTAAGAGCTTGTCCCGGTGTTACTGTTCTATACTAAACGTAAGAGCTTGTCCTGGTGTTACTGTTCTATACTAAACGTAAGAGCTTGTCCTGGTGTTACTGTTCTATACTAAACGTAAGAGCTTGTCCTGGTGTTACTGTTCTATACTAAACGTAAGCGCTTGTCCTGGTGTTACTGTTCTATACTAAACGTAAGAGCTTGTCCTGGTGTTACTGTTCTATAGTAAACGTAAGAGCTTGTCTTGGTGTTACTGTTCTGTACTAAACGTAAGAGCTTGTCCTGGTGTTACTGTTATATACTAAACGTAAGAGCTTGTCCTGGTGTTACTGTTCTATACTAAACGTAAGAGCTTGTCCTGGTGTTACTGTTCTATACTAAACGTAAGAGCTTGTCCTGGTGTTACTGTTCTATACTAAACGTAAGAGCTTGTCCTGGTGTTACTGTTCTATACTAAACGTAAGAGCTTGTCCTGGTGTTACTGTTCTATACTAAACGTAAGAGCTTGTCCTGGTGTTACTGTTCTATACTAAACGTAAGAGCTTGTCCTGGTGTTACTGTTCTATACTAAACGTAAGAGCTTGTCCTGGTGTTACTGTTCTATACTAAACGTAAGAGCTTGTCCTGGTGTTACTGTTCTATACTAAACGTAAGAGCTTGTCCTGGTGTTACTGTTCTATACTAAACGTAAGAGCTTGTCCTGGTGTTACTGTTATATACTAAACGTAAGAGCTTGTCCTGGTGTTACTGTTATATACTAAACGTAAGAGCTTGTCCTGGTGTTACTGTTCTATACTAAACGTAAGAGCTTGTCCTGGTGTTACTGTTCTATACTAAACGTAAGAGCTTGTCCTGGTGTAACTGTTCTATACTAAACGTAAGAGCTTGTCCTGGTGTTACTGTTATATACTAAACGTAAGAGCTTGTCCTGGTGTTACTGTTCTATACTAAACGTAAGAGCTTGTCCTGGTGTTACTGTTCTATACTAAACGTAAGAGCTTGTCCTGGTGTTACTGTTCTATACTAAACGTAAGAGCTTGTCCTGGTGTTACTGTTCTATACTAAACGTAAGAGCTTGTCCTGGTGTTACTGTTCTATACTAAACGTAAGAGCTTGTCCTGGTGTTACTGTTCTATACTAAACGTAAGAGCTTGTCCTGGTGTTACTGTTATATACTAAACGTAAGAGCTTGTCCTGGTTTTACTGTTCTATACTAAACGTAAGAGCTTGTCCTGGTGTTACTGTTATATACTAAACGTAAGAGCTTGTCCTGGTGTTACTGTTATATACTAAACGTAAGAGCTTGTCCTGGTGTTACTGTTCTATACTAAACGTAAGAGCTTGTCCTGGTGTTACTGCCTCCCAACGAGAGCGGTTATCCCTGGGACTGACACCAGCTCTCGCTGCCCGGGATTTACACCCATTTATACTGACTATTATATGAGAACAGATCGTGTTGCGATGTAAACCTAATCCAGTGCCCCGTCGACTGTATATGCATGATGTAATGATGTAATGATGTAATGATGTAATGATGTAATGATGTAATGTTGATTGATACAACAGTAAGTGTTTGTTTCTTCCAGGGACATTAAACCCGATAACTTGCTACTGGACGAGGAGGGTAAGTACATCATAATAACCCGATAACTTGCTACTGGACGAGGAGGGTAAGTACATCATAATAACGCGATAACTTGCTACTGGACGAGGAGGGTAAGTACATCATAATAACCCGATAACTTGCTACTGGACGAGGAGGGTAAGTACATCATAATAACCCGATAACTTGCTACTGGACGAGGAGGGTAAGTACATCATAATAACCCGATAACTTGCTACTGGACGAGGAGGGTAAGTACATCATAATAACCCGATAACTTGCTACTGGACGAGGAGGGTAAGTACATCATAATAACCCGATAACTTGCTACTGGACGAGGAGGGTAAGTACATCATAATAACCCGATAACTTGCTACTGGACGAGGAGGGTAAGTACACCATAATTATAGTAATAATGACAATACTAATAAGACAACTTATGTTGCGCTTAATTCCTCGGACACCAACGTCAGATACGTATCCGAGCAAAAGGGTTAATCAGTCTCGAAATTGGTATTCGATCTTAAAGTTGTCAGAATATGTATCGCTCCAGAGAGCTAAGGGGGACAAGCATGATATATAAACTCAACTAACACTCTAACATTGCTATCCGTGCAACTAACGCTCTAACATTGCTATCCGTGCAACTAACACTCTAATATTGCTATCCGTGCAACTAACGCTCTAACATTGCTATCCGTGCAACTAACACTCTAACATTGCTATCCGTCCAACTAACACTCTAACATTGCTATCCGTCCAATTAGGAGACGTCACTCTGTGGTGCGTTAGAAGTGGTGGCGAATTAATCTAATCAATTTACTGATTTCCTTGTCCACGTGAATGCAATCTTGACTTCCGATTTTCTGTTGACACGAATTAAAATGCGAAATACCGACTTGCAAACAGTAGTATATTTAACGTAAAGACTGGCGATGCATGCTAGCGCTGAACTAACCCCGTTTATTAATAGTTGGGTTGCTGACTACGTTGCAACATCGGGCGTGTTTCCATCTGATAATCTGTTATTCGCTGCCATTTCACAAACGCAGGCCGTATCCTGCACAAAACACAACCGTGTCCAAAACGCACAAAACCACAAGGTATGTCTCCTTCGCCCTTTCCGCCGATACTACCACGATATTACGCCGATGTTACACAAGTGTAACGCTAATGTTACACCAGTGTTACGACGATGTTACTTGCAGGTCACATTCACTTGACGGACTTCAACGTGGCGATCCAGTTGCAGGAGGGTCAGTCGGCGACGGCGTTGTCAGGGACCAAGCCATATATGGGTAAATGCTGTGCTTCTTGTGCCGAGTCAACGTCCCGGGTAGGCCTGTGATCTCGACATCCGGTCCCGCCCTGCCTTGCGAAAGGGGGACACGGCGGGACCGGATGTCGAGATCATAAAAGGGACATGTAATATGATGAAAAACTACCCCATTTCCCCTAATTTTGAAACAAAAACTAATATTTTATCACGACCTTGTACATTGTTAAACAGAAACAGTATCTTTATAATAAAAGTACCCCATTTTTAGAAAAAATACTAATGTCGGGCGCCTTATTGTGCATCTTCGAATGATACCGGAAATCAACTCCGGAAATCACCGTACATAGCCAAAGATACATGTGGACTTCGCCGATGTGTCCGTGGCCCGAACTGGGCTTAGTTTTTGACAGGCTGCGGAGCTTCCCTTTTCTGAACTTCACAATGTAATTTAATAAAAAAAAACACCCATTTCGCGGACGCGCGAAGTGAACCTTAAAATGACCTCTTTGGTTCGCGAATGTCGTAACGATCAAACGAGTACCACAACAGTCCGGGGTCCGGGCCTTGATACTTCATCATTTTGGAGATTGCTACAATTCTGTGAGGTTCCGGACATTTCCCACGACTGCGCTTTCATTTAAGATCACAGTGAGTCTTATTTGCCTTCAGATTTTGCATAGGTATCTTTATACATGTTGTGTCATCTCCACACAACAAGGAATAACAATTAACGGTTTGTTAAAATTATTATTAGTTACCCTTACGTTTATGTCATCTGAAAAGAAAACATATTAATTCTTTCCTCTAGTTATCCAGGGAATGGTCATAATTCGTACAGGAACATTAGTATTTCTGATTTGTATGTTTGGGTCCTATTAATGTATATAATGATGTCAGTACTGTGTAGGAACACCGAGCGGTGTTATGTTAGTTTTCGATACGTGAACAAGACGACATTTCATTTTCGACATGTATGGCCGAAGTTGTGAACGTAGTAACCTCTGGCTTCGCGCCTTAACGTTATTAGGCCGCTGAGGATAGTGAATTATGACGATTTGACTGATGTGTTTCGTAGAATAGATCTGAGACCGCCATCTTCTAATGAGGCGTTTTCATTGGCTTTTTTGCCGAACTAGACATACCTTCCTTTGGAATAAGGCAGTGAAGGATTACCACCTGGAGGTTGGAAGTGAAATTATTTCTTCAGTTATATCCTTACTGCTGATGAAACCGGTGGCTGTGGCGTATGCCTTTGGGTCAGCTGTTTTACAAATGACGTCACTACCCTTTATGGCAAGACAGCCGGTCATTTAATTACATGAATCAAACCCAGTTGATTTATCATATATGCTGCTTGCGGCGTCTGCGGGGGCCGCCAGTGCAAGCTGTTGTTTGTGAGTTGAGTACAACAGTAGCGTCTTTGTGTGTTATGTAGAGTCGTGGACGTTGTTTCTGTTGCGAAGATGGTCATCTTATTCTTTGGCTGACGTCTTCAACCATCCGATATTGGACGTTGCTAAAGCAACCCACGTGCCCGGCCCGAAGACTTTTTATAGCTCCTCTGTTGACATCTGCCTCAAACGCGGACCTAACCCAATCGTAAATTCAATCACTGGTAAATCTAATATGTCCTCAAACAGTAAATGTAGTCTGATTTGATCACCGATGTAACCCGCTAACCACTTCTCCCATCCTCTACAGACTAAACCTGCTCATGTAATACGAATACCTGCTTACAAAACAAAAATGCATACATACACACATGCACGAGCACGCGCGCGCGCGCGCGCACGCACACACACTCACACACCCTCACACACACACACACACACACACACACACACACACACACACACACACACACACACACACACACTCACACGCACACACACACTCGCACACACACAATTATAGTTTATTGATTTGATTGACACAATTGTCAATCAAGCGTGGCTTTTGGCTGGCTGAACCCTGACACGTACCATAGATTCACTTAAAGCGTCTAACAGCCGACATAGACTCACTCAAAGCGTCTAACAGTCGACATAGACTCACTTAAAGCGTCTAACAGCCGACATAGACTCACTTAAAGCGTCTAACAGCCGACATAGACTCACTCAAAGCGTCTAACAGTCGACATAGACTCACTTAAAGCGTCTAACAGCCGACATAGACTCACTTAAAGCGTCTAACAGCCGACATATACTCACTCAAAGCGTCTAACAGCCGACATAGACTCACTCAAAGCGTCTAACAGTCGACATAGACTCACTCAAAGCGTCTAACAGCCGACATAGACTCACTTAAAGCGTCTAACAGCCGACATAGACGCACTCAAAGCGTCTAACAGCCGACATAGACTCACTTAAAGCGTCTAACAGTCGACATAGACTCACTTAAAGCGTCTAACAGCCGACATAGACTCACTTAAAGCGTCTAACAGCCGACATAGACTCACTTAAAGCGTCTAACAGTCGACATAGACTCACTTAAAGCGTCTAACAGCCGACATAGCGCCACTAACTGCTGGTTGCTGTCGTGACACTTGGCAGTAAAAGGTCGAAACGTTACGAATGGCACTCAGTTTGGTCGGATGTTAGGAGTGTGACTGGGGGAATCATCAAATAAGGTTGTCTCAACACTGACCTGCAGTTCGGGTAGACAACTATAAATACCGAACGTCACGTGACACTGTGTCCACTTGGTTCGTCTGAGATATTCCCATTAGTTTTCGTTAATGACGCGATAGGGTATTCCTGAACTGTTTACGAACTGCTGATCGAGCGTGATCATCTCCGCGGGCCAGTCTGATGAAGTTAGACCCAGCACTGTGCATTCAGTTCTGATGAGGGAGCCTCGTTGTGACCAAACGCGTTTAGGTAGATTCCCAAAGGTCTTTGAAGCAGACCAAATTCGATTTGAACTTTCTTGATCGATCGCGATGGTGTCCACACAGTGCCGCCGACATAACTGAATCTTGTAACTGAGTTTGTCTGCAGGTCGTGAAAGGGAACGCAATTAATTGGTGTTTGAGATGTCATGGAAGGTGTTTACGGTACCAGGAAGAGGCAGACACTAGGATGAATATAGACGGCAGCACGTGACATTAGTGAATATTGGGAAACCATCGAAGAAACCTCAGTTTTTGAAACAATTACCTCTCAAGAAACTTGTTTGATGTTTGTTCCGAATATTTCGGCTGTTTCACACGGCCTTCATCAGCAGACTGATTTCACCAGGGGTCACATGATCAACGTCACGTGACACACTGGAGAATGACAGGTTTGAGCCCGTGGACGACAAGTTTCGTTCAATTGCGTGTGCGTGTGCGTGTGCGTGTGCGTGTGCGTGTGCGTGTGCGTGTGCGTGTGCGTGTGCGTGTGCGTGTGCGTGTGCGTGTGCGTGTGCGTGTGCGTGTGCGTGCGCGTGCGCGTGCGCGTGCGCGTGCGCGTGCGCGTGGTGTGGTGTGTGTGTGTGTGTGTGTGTGTGTGTGTGTGTGTGTGTGTGTGTGTGTGTGTGTGTGTGTGTGTGTGTGTGTGTGTGTGTGTGTGTGTGTGTGTGTGTGTGTGTGTGTGAAGGAAAGCATGCTGTGTGTCTGTGGCTGTAGCAGTGGTAATTATTGTTTGCTGAGAGGGTGGATCAGCACCTGTCCAGGGCTCTGTGTACTCTATGGGTCTCCAACCAGACTGCAAACTGGTACAGTATTAAACAATTGTCACCAAGACTGTCTCACTTGAGTCAACATACTGAATTGGTAACAATTAACACAAGCGCTATGTGGACTTTAACTCAGGGCTTCTGCCTTGAAAAGATACTTCCTCTTGAAGACAAGTTTGTGTGGCTTCACTGCATTCAGAAAGGGAATAGCTCAAACATACACAATGTCATAAATCAGGCTATTTGGTGACACTACAACTACACAAGTGTGCGCACATTGTGCTTTTGTATTAAAAAACATACAAAGCTTTGTTGATCTCGATGCTTGTAAACAATTACTTGTCTTAAATTCATATAAATCAGCGATTAAAAAAATCGGAAATTAAAAAAATCATAAATCAGTGATTTTTTTTTTTTGAGTGATTTAAATCATGATTTAAATCAATCATTTAAATCAAATGATTTAAATCAAACAACCCTGCAACCAGGTAATATAAATGATACGTTTAATGACAAAACATTGGTGACATTACCAAACACGCAGACTGTGGCAATATGGCGAAACCACGAGAGCCCCCCCCCCTAGGCGCGGCTTACACGGAGCGCCGGGCCGAGTGTGTACTTAACAACTGTCTTCCAACCTTGGAGATTATTCTGCCCGTTTACACAAGGAAAGGCCATTAGAAGTATGTGACACAGTCACCATAACGCTACGGAGGACAAAGTTGGCAAGTTTAGCGTTTGGGAAGGGTTGACTCGTGTAGATTGTCATTTCACCTGGTAGGTCACTAGGACTGTCCTGGGTAGGTTGGTACTGCCCTGTGTAGGTTGGTACTGTCCTGGGTAGGTTGGTACTGTCCTGTGTCACACATTGGAGGTGGATCAACGTGACCAGGAACACCTTGTTGAGATAGAACTGATATTACACAAGGTATGTGAGGAGGCAGCGGTGGGGCGAGTGACTGAATCGGAGGATCGTCCTCGTCACTGGAAGAGTCCTCATGTGACTGAATCGGAGGATCGTCCTCGTCACCGGAAGAGTCCTCATGTGACTGAATCGAAGGATCGTCCTCGTCAAAGGAAGAGTCCTCATGTGACAGAATCGGAGGATCGTCCTCGTCACCGGAAGAGTCCTCATGTGACTGAATCGGAGGATCTTCCTCGTCACCGGAAGAGTCGTCATGTGCGCTCCTTCGGGAATACCGGGGAACACTTTTAACACCGGCAGGTTCTTTGTAACACTCAGATATTTTCACTCGATGTGACGTGCTTCGTAACTGAGTGCCAACACATTTCCTCACATTACACCAACCACCTTCCACTGAAACAGGAGTGTTACAGGCGATACTGTTCCACCAGAGGATCCGGTCCAAGCAGTTCATTTTCCAGTTCTTCGACTGATTTCTCAGCTACAGGATTCTTGTTGCGACTGTTTACCCTTCCTATTTCTAGTGTCATTCTGTGACGACGTAGAAGCTCGTCGTCAACAAGAGATCCGAACCCTGTAGGGTCGGTGCGAAAGACCGCGGTCGGGCCATTCAGCGGGCGTATTTCTATACACGAGCGGATTAGAGCGTCGTGTAGAGTATCGGCCGTTCATTGTCCACTAGCGTAGTTGTCGTGTAAGGTGTCACACATTCTCTCAAGATGATAATGAGTTGTCGATGACGTTTAATGATATCAGCAGCAAATAAGATCCCAATAGCCACTGACAGGTCAGTTGTGGATTGTTCCACGAGCCTGGGAGGTGTTTGACGGAGTGCAGTACAACAATGTTTGACGGAGTGCAGTACAACAATGTTTGACGGAGTGCAGTACAATAATGTTTGACGGAGTGCAGTACAACAATGTTTGACGGAGTGCAGTACAACAACGTTTGACGGAGTGCAGTACAACAACGTTTGACGGAGTGCAGTACAACAACGTTTGACGGAGTGCAGTACAACAATGTTTGACGGAGTGCAGTACAACAATGTTTGACGGAGTGCAGTACAACAATGTTTGACGGAGTGCAGTACAATAATGTTTGACGGAGTGCAGTACAACAATGTTTGACGGAGTGCAGTACAACAACGTTTGACGGAGTGCAGTACAACAACGTTTGACGGAGTGCAGTACAACAACGTTTGACGGAGTGCAGTACAACAATGTTTGACGGAGTGCAGTACAACAATGTTTGACGGAGTGCAGTACAACAACGACAGACGACATGCACTCACGAGCCTGGGCCAATGGCTCGTTTCGCTGCATTCAAGTATCTTCTGACGTCTCTGATGTTTGTCAACTTGGACGGGCGTGTACCTTGTACCAGGTGGGCGAGTGTGCGGTGTCAACTTGGACGGGCGTGTACCTTGAACCTGGTGGGCGAGTGTGCGGTGTCAACTTGGACGGGCGTGTTCCTTGTACCAGGTGGGCGAGTGTGCGGTGTCAACTTGGACGGGCGTGTACCTTGTACCTGGTGGGCGAGTGTGCGGTGTCAACTTGGACGGGCGTGTACCTTGTACCAGGTGGGCGAGTGTGCGGTGTCAACTTGGACGGGCGTGTATCTTGTACCTGGTGGGCGAGTGTGCGGTGTCAACTTGGACGGGCGTGTTCCTTGTACCAGGTGGGCGAGTGTGCGGTGTCAACTTGGACGGGCGTGTACCTTGTACCTGGTGGGCGAGTGTGCGGTGTCAACTTGGACGGGCGTGTACCTTGTACCAGGTGGGCGAGTGTGCGGTGTCAACTTGGACGGGCGTGTATCTTGTACCTGGTGGGCGAGTGTGCGGTGTCAACTTGGACGGGCGTGTACCTTGTACCAGGTGGGCGAGTGTGCGGTGTCAACTTGGACGGGCGTGTACCTTGTACCAGGTGGGCGAGTGTGCGGTGTCAACTTGGACGGGCGTGTTCCTTGTACCAGGTGGGCGAGTGTGCGGTGTCAACTTGGACGGGCGTGTACCTTGTACCTGGTGAGCGAGTGTGCGGTGTCAACTTGGACGGGCGTGTACCTTGTACCAGGTGGGCGAGTGTGCGGTGTCAACTTGGACGGGCGTGTACCTTGTACCTGGTGGGCGAGTGTGCGGTGTCAACTTGGACGGGCGTGTACCTTGTACCAGGTGGGCGAGTGTGCGGTGTCAACTTGGACGGGCGTGTATCTTGTACCTGGTGGGCGAGTGTGCGGTGTCAACTTGGACGGGCGTGTACCTTGTACCAGGTGGGCGAGTGTGCGGTGTCAACTTGGACGGGCGTGTACCTTGTACCAGGTGGGCGAGTGTGCGGTGTCAACTTGGACGGGCGTGTTCCTTGTACCAGGTGGGCGAGTGTGCGGTGTCAACTTGGACGGGCGTGTACCTTGTACCTGGTGAGCGAGTGTGCGGTGTCAACTTGGACGGGCGTGTTCCTTGTACCTGGTGGGCGAGTGTGCGGTGTCAACTTGGACGGGCGTGTACCTTGTACCTGGTGGGCGAGTGTGCGGTGTCAACTTGGACGGGCGTTTACCTTGTACCTGGTGGGCGAGTGTACGACGTAAATCAGCACACTCGGACTGAATTTCCAACCCAGCCTGTGAACGGGAGTTTCGCGACACCAGTCAGTAGACTTACTTCCTGTGCTGGTGAGCGATTAACAACAGATTCTTATGTGCATTCAGCGAGACTGCACACTTTGACAGGCTAACTTTTTGCAGTTTGGGGCATTGCGGCTAGCAATACAACAGCTCCGGCCACTTGTCGAATAGATGCCTGGTAGCGATTGACAGTTGATAGGAATGTGGAAACACGACATTTAGCAGAGCATTCACCCCTACACAATTTCTCGAATGTTTATACACATAGTTTGCTATCAGTGAGGATGCATGTCTTGCTACTGGCCTGAATGATGTACGGACTAAAGTGTATAGTTGCTACTGGCCTGGATGATGTATGGGCTGAAGTGTTTAATTGCTGGTTGCCTGAATGATGTACGGGCTGAAGTGTTTAGTTGCTACTGGCCTGAATAATGTACGGACTTAAGTGTTTAGTTGCTACTGGCCTGTACGATGTACGGACTGAAGTGTTTAGTTGCTAATGGCCTGTATGATGTACGGACTGAAGTGTTTAGTTGCTGCTGGCCTGGATGATGTACGGGCTGAAGTGTTTAGTTGCTGCTGGCCTGTATGATGTACGGGCTGAAGTGTTTAGTTGCTGCTAGCCTGGATGATGTACGGGCTGAAGTGTTTAGTTGCTACTGGCCTGAATGATGTACGGACTTAAGTGTTCAGTTGCTACTGGCCTGAATGATGTACGGACTGAAGTGTTTAGTTGCTACTGGTCTGAATGATGTACGGGCTGAAGTATTTAATTGCTACTGGCCTGTATGATGTACGGACTGAAGTGTTTAGTTGCTACTGGCCTGTATGATGTACGGACTTAAGTGTTTAGATGCTACTGGCCTGAATGATGTACGGGCTGAAGTGTTTAGTTGCTACTGGCCTGAATGATGTACGGACTGAGTGTTTAGATGCTACTGGCCTGAATGATGTACGGACTGAGTGTTTAGATGCTGCTGGCCTGTATGATGTACGGACTGAAGTGTTTAGATGCTGTTGGCCTGTATGATGTACTGACTGAAGTGTTTAGATGCTGCTGGCCTGTATGATGTACGGACTGAAGTGTTTAGATGCTGCTGGCCTGTATGATGTACGGGCTGAAGTGTTTAGTTGCTACTGGCCTGAATGATGTACGGACTGAAGTGTTTAGTTGCTACTGGCCTGAATGATGTACGGACTGAGTGTTTAGATGCTGCTGGCCTGAATGATGTACGGGCTGAAGTGTTTAGTTGCTACTGGCCTGAATGATGTACGGACTTAAGTGTTTAGATGCTGCTGGCCTGTATTATGTACGGGCTGAAGTGTTTAGATGCTGCTGGCCTGTATGATGTACGGGCTGAAGTGTTTAGTTGCTACTGGCCTGAATGATGTACGGACTTAAGTGTTTAGTTGCTACTGGCCTGTATGATGTACGGACTGAAGTGTTTAGATGCTGCTGGCCTGTATGATGTACGGACTGAAGTGTTTAGATGCTGCTGTCCTGTAAGATGTACTGACTGAAGTGTTTAGATGCTGCTGGCCTGTATGATGTACGGACTGAAGTGTTTAGTTGCTACTGGCCTGAATGATGTACGGACTTAAGTGTTTAGTTGCTACTGGCCTGTATGATGTACGGACTGAAGTGTTTAGATGCTGCTGGCCTGTATGATGTACGGACTGAAGTGTTTAGATGCTGCTGGCCTGTATGATGTACGGGCTGAAGTGTTTAGTTGCTACTGGCCTGAATGATGTACGGACTGAAGTGTTTAGTTGCTACTGGCCTGAATGATGTACGGACTGAGTGTTTAGATGCTGCTGGCCTGAATGATGTACGGACTGAAGTGTTTAGTTGCTACTGGCCTGAATGATGTACGGACTGAAGTGTTTAGTTGCTACTGGCCTGGATGATGTATGGGCTGAAGTGTTTAGTTGCTACTGGCCTGTATGATGTACGGACTGAGTGTTTAGTTGCTACTGGCCTGAATGATGTACGGACTGACGTGTTTAGTTGCTATGGCAACTGCCAATGCTTCAACCTCACAAGGACACGTGACGTCCTCGTAGCTTTGCGCTGAAGAATCCCGCAACATGTAGTTTGTTGGCTCGTGTTACGTAGAGAGTGGCTTCTACTCCAGGCTTCCCCACAGCACCATCCGTTACAATCCACAGTTGACCACCAGATCATCTGGTCACGTGACTGTGCGGTTAGATGAGAGGGCAGCCTGTGCAACACTGAATTACTTGCGGAGACTATCGGACCTCTCTTGTGACTGGCGTCGAGTGGTGCGAGTAGTGTTGAGCACGCGCGCCAACACCTTATAGGCACAAATGAATGACCTCATACCACCTGTTTGCTCAGGTGCATTGCACGATGGTAGCGTCAAGATGCGGTGTGGGCTGGCTCGAATGGTGCTCGAATTCTAGATCTATCCCAGAATTGTGGTAGAATTGGGGCATATCACTGTCTTTGATGCAGACACACAAAAGTCACATCTGTACGAGGCATGTAACACCCTCCTCCGGTGCTGTAGCAGCTCATCAGGGGTGTTTCCTCCACAATACAGATCATCCGCAAGTTAGCGACTATGCCTAGTACCCGACACCTGATCTCTTCCAGTGCCGTTTCAGAGCATGGCGTGCCCATTGCAAATCGCACATACACCCGTACTCCACGGAATGGGGTCGCACCCCCGCAGTTCTTCATTGATTCACGTAATAGCGGTACTTGGTAAAAAACATGTGTGAGCGATAAGACGCAGGGTGGATTCAACGGATGGCTGACGGCTGAGGCTATAACGTCCCACATCAGCGAATGCAGTAACGAGACGGAAACCTCTATTTACTTTCTTCAGTAGGAAAGACGGATTGAGGTACTCGACGGTGATACCCACCTCTTCAGGACTTTAGAAGACTTCTGTTTTCTCCAGATCGTCAAACCTTTGTTGAAGATCCACAGGTTTGCCACAAGCATATTGAGGTATACGACCTTTCCGCTGAGGTGGTTCGATTGGACCCACGTTGACCTTTGCTTCAAATGGATCCACCTCACCATTTTACCCTTTGATATTTCGGTCAAAGACGCTGTCATACTCATCTAAGAGTGAGCGAAATGTTGTTCTCATTTCTGGAGAAAGTACATTGTTGGAATCTAAAGCGTCAGAATGCTTTGTGTCGAGTGAGGTAGGCAATTGTACTCTTGGAAGCGATTCAACTGTACCATTGTCTAGGTTGTTATTGTCAGTTGGTGCAAGGACGGGGCGAATCTGACAGGAATGCTCGTTGTGTTTGAGAATGTGTGGTTCACTCGACAAGTTGGGAATGCGGATTTTCCCAGGAACGCTTCAAATGGTACTGGTCGGAGGTCACCTTTGGAAGACTGATTATATGCGCATGTCGGAAGCATCGACCCGGGGCGTAAGAGCCTATTCCGAATCTGAGAGATGTCACTAGGACGTTCTATTTCTATAAATTATCCGAGCCACACCGTTGTAGAGGTAACGGGGACACGCAGCACGAGTGCGCAGCGGATGGCACAGCGGTCTGACGGCTTGTTTGTTGATCCATACATATATGTGGTACCATCGTACAACATGACGTGACGTTTGGCAGGCCGAACAGCTACGTCGTTAAACTCCATAAAGGGAGTGCCAGCCAGACTGTCAACGTCAAGATGTTCTATGATTAAGCCCTCAAACAGGAATTCTTGGTTGTATAGGACGAATACTACTCGCGTCTCACTGATAACTTCCATTGGTGATGATCGGCTCTGTGCGCGGATTGCGAGCTTTTGTGACTTTGTGCGCGGATTGCGAGCTTTTGTGAATTTCTGCTCCAAGTCGTTTCACGGCAGAAAGGCGTATCATATTTCCCGTGACACGGCTATCGATGAAGGCGGTAGATTGTGTCTGTGTACGGTGACTGTCGCACTTGTGCTCAGATCGACATCTTTACCTGGGAGCGCGTGCATGTCTTCTATAGCAAACACCTGCTCGTCATCGAGAATGCCGATCATCTGCCTCGCGTTTGTAATGTATCTGGTAGGTGTCTACACTCGCCGAGAAAGCGCTCGTACTCAGCTTGTTTGCATAGCGGACATGTCTTTTTACGCTGTACATATCTGCCTGGTCGGTCTCGTGGGTGTACGCAACTGTGAAGATGCCGTGCGCATCAGTTTAGCATCTTCATTGGAACGAATCTCTTCAAGTATAGAATCGAGTGCTTGCGAGATCTCTGGGTTAATCGAAGCAAGAGTGCGAGATCAGAACTCTGTTCCCTTCCTTTGATTGACAAGCTTGGGTAGTCCAGAGTGATTTAATCTCAATCATGTGAGAACGATAACTTTCTCTAATGTTGGAGATCATACTTCGTCGTCCACAATGACCTCACCGTGGCGGGATGCGCCGTTGTTTCGTAGCAGGCTTTCTTCCACGAATGCCATGAATCGTTGGTATAAATCTTCAGGACGTTCGTCTGGTTCCAAGCGAATCTCGGCTAAATCGGTAAAGTACGCGACGTTGCTTGAATCACAAAATGGAGGCGAACGACTTGCCATATGTATTCTGTCGAGATAGAGCTTTTCAATATTGTGCTTCTGGAGATAAATGGGCAGAAGTTCGCTGTCTGACCCAACATGAGCTCAAGCATGTCCACGTTTTGTTGGTCTGTGCGACGTCGCGACTCTGGTTCATCATCAACGCCGTCTACGAAGTCGCGGCTCTGGTACATCATCAACGCCGTCTACGAAGTCGCGGCTCTGGTACATCATCAACACCGTCTACGAAGTCGCGGCTCTGGTACATCATCAACATCGTCTACGAAGTCGCGGCTCTGGTACATCATCAACGCCGTCTACGAAGTCGCGGCTCTGGTACATCATCAACATCGTCTACGAAGTCGCGGCTCTGGTACATCATCAACGCCGTCTACGAAGTCGCGGCTCTGGTACATCATCAACGCCGTCTACGAAGTCGCGGCTCTGGTACATCATCAACGCCGTCTACGAAGTCGCGGCTCTGGTACATCATAAACACCGTCTACGAAGCCTCGAAGGGGGAGTTTCTAGTTTTCTTCGTCCAAGTGACGCCATCTACCAGGAAAGGTGCGAAGTTCTGGTCGAGTGATAGGGTGTTCTGACCGTGCCTGTTAGCTTTAGTTTACATAACATAACATAATAATGTATGCCTGTTGTATGCTCCACAAGAGGGTGTGCTCCACAAGAGGGTGTGCTCCACAAGAGGGTGTGCTCCAGTCACGGTATTTAGTATGTATATGTCCCTCTTTGAGGTGTTCGATGTTGCAACTGTTGTCCGCGTGTGTTGCAGCCCCGGAAGTGTTCTCGTGTGCCTTGGACAAGTGCCCCGGCTACTCGTACGCCGCCGACTGGTGGTCCCTCGGTGTCTGTGTCTACGAAATGCTCAGAGGAAAGGTTTGCATTTCCGCTGCATACTGTCTTATTGCTACCTACAAATAGATGATACGTGTGATTATCCAACACAGTGTATAAATAGAGGCACAGTTAGGCAGACAAATCATTATTTAGCTTGACTAACAGAACAGAACAGGACAGAACAGGGAGAGTCCGTCGTCTCTGTGCCAACCAATCTCAAGTGTCGCAATAATTTAATTATTTAATTGTACAGCTGACTTTCATCATCGCTATTGCAGCAACATCCGAATGACGTCATTGTAATAATTCCAAATATAATCTTGTTGATTGTGAACACAACATACTTAGTTGACTTCAATCACTGGCAACAATACTTCAATAATGTTCGTTTGGAATTATCTGAAGCAACATTTGGGAAATGATGTTTCAGCAAGATATGCATAATGAATGATACATCATGATAAAGTCTGAGATCTTTGGCAGTCATTATCTGACTGAAATGTCGTGTTGGTGGACTCAAAAGAAACGTACAACGATTATCACCGCGACAAACGTACAACGACTATCACCGCGACAAACGTACAACGATTATCACCGCGACAAACGTACAACGATTATCACCGCGACAAACGTACAACGATTATCCCCGCGACAAACGTACAACGATTATCACCGCGACAAACGAACAATCATTATCACCGCGACAAACGCCCCTTATTATTTCACTTTGAGCGACAACGATTTTTTTTATTTATATCATCTCGGTTGGTAACAAAAATAGTATCCATACAAAACGAGTTATTGTCGTGACCTTTCATCTCTTAATATTTTCGAAAATACAATATTTGGCAATAAAATTATATAAATATAGGTTTTATGACGCGCAAAGATCGCTTTTTGGCAAATATTGACATATCAGTAAATCGCCCAGTTGTTTTTCATAAAATATATTTCTGCAGCGGCCGTATGAGATTCGACCATCTGCAACAGTGGCGGACATACGACGCACCATCGGCTCACACGTTGTGTTGTATCCACCGACTATATCAGACGTCCTCAGACATCTCCTCAAGAAGGTCTGTCCGCGTCAAATTGAAGTTTGAAGTGCTTGCGTGCGTGCGTGCGTGCGTGCGTGCGTGCGTGCGTGCGTGTGTGTGTGTGTCTGTGTGTGTATGCTTGCGTGCGTGCGTGCGTGTGTGTGTGTGTGTGTGTCTGTGTGTGTGTGTGTGTGTGTGTGTGTGTGCGTGCGTGCGTGCGTGCGTGCGTGCGTGCGTGCGTGTGTGCTTGCTTGCGTGCGTGCGTGCGTGTGTGTGTGTGCGTGCGTGCGTGTGTGTGCTTTCGTGCGTGCGTGCCTGTGTGTGTGTGCGTGCGTGCGTGCGTGCGTGTGTGTGTGTGTGTGTGCTTGCGTGCGTGCGTGCGTGCGTGCGTACGTGCGTGTGTAGGTATATGTATGCTATGTATGTAGGAATGTACGTACATGTATTTGTTAATGCTGACGACGTGAACACATATTTCTTGCAGCTCCTTGCGGTCGACTCTAGTAAACGATTGTCTACTCTGGCCGACTTGAGAAAGCACTGTTTTGTGAAAGACATGGACTTGGATAAGGTGATGCGGAGGGAATTCAAACCGACCTTCGTACCATCAGTAAGTGGGTCCCACCTGCGAGTCATATTCGTCATCATCATCATCGTTCTGTCCGGCATCATCGTCATCAATAGCATTATATTGTATTATCGTCGTCGTCGTCGTCGTCGTCGTCGTCGTCGTCGTCGTCGTCGTCGTCGTCGTCGTCGTCGTCGTCGTCGTCGTCGTCGTCGTCGTCGTCGTCGTCGTCGTCGTCGTCGTCGTCGTCGTCGTCGTCGTCGACGTCGTCGTCGTCGTCGTCGTCGTCGTCGTCGTCGTCGTAAATGTAAAATAGATTTGGTGTCGATGCAGAAAGACCACTTGAACTGTGACCCTAGTAATTGTCGTCGTCGTCGTCGTAAATGTAAAATAGATTTGGTGTCGATGCAGAAAGACCACTTGAACTGTGACCCCATGTACGAGTTGGAGGAGATGATCATCGAGGAGAAGCCGCTGCACAAGAAGAAGAAGCGACTCGCAAAGCAGAACTCGAAGAAAGAAGACGCCGGGAACGAGGCGGGCGGGCAGCAGCCGGTCGACCCGCTCGAAGTGCCACTTCGACGAATCACACACGAGTACAAGACGTACAACCGAGAGAAGTACGTCATGGTGCTTATCTGTACGTCATGGTGCTTATCTGTACGTCATGGTGCTTATCTGTACGGGTGTGGGTGATCATAGTGATCATAATTATGGCAATAATAATAGTAATAATACGAACACTTCCATAGCGCCTAAATCCTTGGACACCGAATACAGGAGCCAGGGAGCCAGGGAGCCAGGGAGCCAGGGACGGAAAGTGCGGGTGAAAGGTCTTCGAATGACGGCGACATTTTGTTATGTTTCCAACTGACATAACACGAACAAGGAGCTGATTCCAAAGAGTTTGTGAAGCAACCAATAAAGCCCAAATTCCATTGTTTGCTTTCAACCATGGGAACAAAAACTTGATAAGAAATGGATGATTGAAGCTGTCTTGTAGGAGTGAACAGTGATTCTACACAATCATAAACATGTCGTACAATTGAATGATCACCATTCTTTCGTACTTTACAGGTATTTGCTGAAACCCAGGAAAGTATTACTCAAGGACGAAACACAGAATAAAGACAGCGTGACAACAGCGTTGACAAACGAAGCAGCCACTAACGTCAAAACTGTCTCATAGATTAACTCTCTGGAAACCAAGTCAGCGTGTGACAAGTTAACAGTGAGACAAAGTACTGAACATCTATGTCTGACTTGTATCACGGAGTGACGTACGTGCACATTCAAACAAACTTGTATCACGGAGTGACGTACGTGCACATTCAAACAAACTTGTATCACGGAGTGACGTACGTGCACATTCAAACAAACTTGTATCACGGTGTGACGTACGTGCACATTCAAACAAACTTGTATCACGGTGTGACGTACGTGCACATTCAAACAAACGGAAAAGTAAATTCTAATCAACGTCCCTTGGAGGTGTTCATCGAACGAACCAATGTGATTCAAGTTTGACGTGAAAATGTTCGTGTGTTAATGGTTTGAAACGTGCAGGCCAGAAATATCGACAATCCAAATCGGTTTCGAACCGCAGTAGACTAAATTTATAGCAGATGTATTTTCGTGGCAGAGGTATTTATTTTCTTGGCAAAACCGCAACTAAGAATGGCCTACCTCTGGCCAAAATCGTGGTTCTCAGAATAGGTAACTATGCGCGGGTAAACACTGTGAAAAACACCTGCATCGTTGGTGACTGTCATTTCACCAAAACCAGGAATGGACCGGATACACTATAGCCATACTTCAAAGTCGTAGACTGGACAGTCGAGTGGTAGCGAGTGTATTACCTCACAGTAATACACTGGTTACGAATTAACAAGAACCTTCGATAAAATACATGAACAGGTGCAGTTAAATCGAGCTATTAAGCGCGTTGCATCTTGGACAAATCTAATGCGACATTGTGACGAAGTATTGTCGTATGCACAACTTAAGTGACTGTTTTTATTGTCTGTTGTTACTGATTCGTTCGTCGGGTTTGTGATGTTGTGCAGTGGGTGTGGGGCATCGCTACGTCACGTAAACACAAAGGCGAAACACTTATAACAGTCGGACTATTACGCATCCGTACTATATTCTGAAATTGTGCCAGCGCTTTCGTTCGTGGAAGTTTAATTTGTTCGGTGCGATCTTGACCTATTAATGTTGATTATGTGGTCAGCTGTTCAGAAGCCTAACTGGATTGGCCAAGAGTAAGAACCTAAGGATGCGGCTGACTTCCTCTACGCGAGGCTGTAGCTCGTCGAACGTATGTCGGTGATCACGTTATTCGATGGGATCACAATACCTTCCAGCGGCAGTTTTTCTTGTTTCTATTTCTTGTTGCCATAGCGATACTGCTTCACAAGGAAACACAAGTAAAAGATACCCAGTCATTATATTGGTAATAGTTTTGAAACACATGTATGCACATTAGGACAAAACAAGACGGTTACCACGTATTTAACATATTTTTACAAGCACGGCATGTCGAATGACAGATAATTTATCTTTCTGTAATGGATAATTGGGTCAGCTTCGGTGAAGCTGCATATTTTAAAGAATACGCGATGAAATGTGTAATTATACATATTATAATGTATGTCTATGTTCGTTATTGTATAACGTGGACATTTAATGGGGTACTTAATGTAATCAGCATATTTTACCACTGTCATATATTCAGCGAAACTGAAACTAAATAAAGTCTCGCGAGAGTTCATTCATCGACCTTTTTATTTTACGTGGCTAAGATCCTGGCGCTGTGTTTCGCCTATTACAACGGTTTGGGTATTCTTCTTCTTCTTCTTCCTCCATTAAACGGCCAACATCATTATGTTGATGATTCTGTCGTTCGGCGCCTCTCACGTGCCGGGAATTGGTGGGTTAGAGATAGAGACCACCACTCTTTGAGTCCACAACAGGTTACACATTTACCCCCTGTGTGGGATCTTTTACTTCCCCTGGCATAGACACCAGGTAGAAGGGACCAACGGCTTTTAGTGTCTCTTCCGAAAGACACGAGCAAAGTGGGGTGAACAAATTTGCCCAGGTTTTGAAACGGCAGCAGGTGGTTTTGAACCCCGGTCCCTTCGACTGAAAAGTCCGACGCTCTGCCACAGGTACCACGCTGTACCACTGTACTATTATAGCGGTATGGTTATTTTAACGGTACGGGTATTAAAACGGTATGGGTATTAAAACGGTATGGGTATTAAAACGGTATGGGTATCATGATGGTGTGGGCATTATAACGGTATGGGTAAACGTAAACATTCAACGGGAAATAGGAAAAAGGACACATATTAACAGACAACACACTCCGGGTGGACATGGACGGCATACCGAGAGGCCAACAATGTCTCATTTATCAGATATCTGTCAATTTTATTTTAAAGTGAAACAAAAGTCACGGTTTTGGGGCTATGCACCTAAAAGAGACAATAGAAACTAACCATGTGCAAATAAAATCAAGAATATCACACCAGTGATTTACTCAGAATGTGTTCTAAAAGTTAGAGATTCCGGTCATTTCTCTGAATGACCAATGGCTGACATGCTAACCAGTCCGATATGCGCATGCGCTGTTCTTAAAAATCGGGGTGATCTAGACTAAATTATTTACGTGACGTATTAAGCGAGGCCGGCATATACAGAACTAATGCAACGTCTCAAACGATCGTGTTATTTTGCCAGAAAGAAAACTTGGCCAAAGTATGTTACATAAGTTGAGTTTGGACGCAAATAGCATGGTCATATCCTATTGGCAAGAATATAAATATGTGTATGCGAATATATTTTCATTTGGCGAGCGAATATTGCCAGAATATCGTGACGTAGTATTAGATAACAGTATTAGATAACAGTATGGTGCGGGCCATGAAATTAAGATGTTCAACAAGGTTTTCTAGTAAACCACTGGCGTGATATTCTTCATTGTAGTTACAACTGGTTATATTTTAGTAACTCTTATAGATGCATAAACCGGAAACCATGACTTTTGTATTCGCGCTACATCTTATTCATACAGCCAGCGTTAACACAATCATTAGATAATTGTGTTCTATTCATTTGTCGCCCTCTGTCAGAATGAGTATTTTCTCATATCCATCCTACTCTGTCTAGTCACTAATGATGTTTTGTATCATCTGGTTCTGAACTGTCTTCTTTCAGTTGGAAGAAAATATTTCTAACAATATCTTCGTAACCATTCAATATAAAACAACATTCTCCTGGTTTCAAGCGTTGTTAAACAACGTTCTATAATGCATATTTCGTAACAAATGTCTCTCAGTTCTGGAATTAGCTTAGTTGCTCTTCATTGTATTCGTTCTTGTTTGGATCCTTCTTATGACGTTATCATCGTTTTTTGCCAATTATCAGTTGAGACAATTCGCAATCGACGTTGCTGTGTGATTAACGTATCTCGCAGTATCATTTGTATGGCTTGTGATGTATTCATCCAGGTCATGAGAACTAACGTTCTCTAGCGTAGATACATTTGTTATAAAAAATAACTATGTTCCAGGGAAATATTATGTAATCCATGAAACGCATGAAACATTACATTACATTACATTACATTACATTCCTTGCGAACAGTTAAACAGCTATTCAATATGGCGCACAGAACAGCACATTCTCTTAATTCTAACGTGTGTATTTGTTTGGATGTAATGTTATATTTAATGGTCACTGTGGACACGAAGTAGCACCTATATATTAATACACTATCTTTGGGGGCAATCTGGCAGTATCTCCAGGCGCCGACGTCCACTCGCTTTCTTCTGTTCCTTCGACTCGCACCAGTGGCCTCTGATCTACGAACTGGATATGTATTTATACAAACTACAAAGGCAGTGATTTAGAATTAATTACTATTATGCTGTTGTACCCGTCGGACAAAGGTGGAAACAGTGGCCGAATTGAGTGTGAGCCATTCTCCAGCTGATGTAACCATCACCCCACCATCTATGAATAATACACTAATCTTTGATTTGGTGGTAACATTCAAACATTTCTAAATAATTCAGAAATTGAGGCTCTCCTTTGGGTTAATTTTCTTTAAATGTATGCAAAATAGTTTCAGGAAATGTAACATTAACTATTGGATTAGTCTACCGAAATCAAAACATAAACGAAGAGGATAAAAAATACAAAACGTTATTAATGAAGTGAGTAAAGGGGAATGTATCATATTGGGAGATTTTAACCAAGGACACATACGATGGAAATCTCTAGATAGTACAGGGGGTGAAGACCAACAATTTCTATTTTTAATTCAGGAGAGCTTCCTTACTCAGCACGTGCTAGAACCAACCAGGGGAGAAAATGTATTATATATAGTTTTGTCATCACGAAAAGAATTAGTGGACAGTGACAAAATACATGAACCATTGGGTAACAGTGACCCCAATCAAATACATTTTGGCATCAATGTAAAATCAGAAAGTAAAAATAAAAAACGAAATTTCCACAAAGGTAACTATAAAGATATGAGAAAATACTTAGCAAAGCTAGATTGGAATAACATGCTGATGAATAAGACGGCAATTGGATGTTGGAATATTCTAAAATTGAGAGTATCATTGATAAATTTGTTCCTTTAAAAAACAAGAAAAACGGTCTAGAAAGGAACACTTGCTACAAGAAGCTATTAGAAAAATAGTGTTCAAGCAAACTATGTGGAGGGTTTATGGCTATGGCAAAAACTAGCATGTAACATAAAACATTACAGCAAGAGTTTTTACGTATATGTCAGGAGTAAACAAAACGTACAAGACAAGGTTGGACCTCTAGAAGGCAGTGCTGGAAATAAAATATCACAAGAATTTTTAATGACCTATATGGATACTTCTGTTCAATGTTTACCAGAGAGGATATTAGTTAATTATCAGTTCCAGATGCTAAATTTCAGGAGACCAAATCTGACTATTTAGGGAAGTTAATTGTAACTCCAGAAATGGTAACTAAGAAAATAAAGGCAATGAAGGATACTAAATCACCTGGAGTGGATGGAATTCCTCAAACAATATTAATGGAAACAGTAGAGCAAATCAGTATACCTCCTGCTAGAGTGTTCCACTTGTCATTAAAAGAGGATTCAACTTGTCATTAAAAGAGGGAGTTGTTCCTTTTGAATGTAAAAAGCAAACATTGCACCATAATTTAGAAAGGGTTCGAGCAATAAGTAAGAAAATTACAGAACAGTGAGTTTAACTGCAGTGATTTGTAAATTATTAGAAAGGTTAATTAAAGACCATATGGTGGACTTCCTCGTTAAGCATAAATTATTAAATTCATCTCAACATGGATTCCTTAAAGCGAGGTCATGCTTAACAAATATGTTATGTTTTTTGGAAGATATCACTAAGTGGATAGACGAGGGATCACCAGTGATATTATTTACTTAGATTTTCAGAAAGATAGACAAAGTGCCACATCAAAGATTACTATTTATATTAAAAGCCCATGGTATCGGGGATGGCATAATTGACTGGATAGAACAATGGCTGACTGACAGAAGACAGCGTGTTGTAGTAGATGGAGAGGTTTCAAACTGGAAATCAGTTTACAGTGGAGTACCACAAGGATCAGTATATATATATATATATATATATATATATATATATATATATATATATATATATATATATATATATATATATATATATATATACATACATACATACATACATACATACATATATATATATATATATATATATATATATATATATATATATATATATATATATATATATATATATATATATATATATATATATATATATATATATATATATATATATATATATATATATATATATATATATATATATATATATATATATATATATATCAATGACTTGGACGACAATATAACAAAAAAACGTACTGAAATTTGCGGATAACACAAACGTGTTTAGAAAGGTTAACACTGATGGTGATAAGCAATATTTATAAAGCGATCTAGACGGTCTGTAAAATTGCAGATGTTATTCAATTTTGGGAAATGTAAATGCCTACATACAGGAAACGGGAACTTAGATATAAACTATCTTGGATATAAACTATAATATGGGAGCTACTGTTCTAGGTGCTACTGTAAAGTAAATGACATAGGAATAAAAATAAGCGCTGGAAGGAAAAAAGATAATTATACATATGTACAAAGCAATGGTTAGACCTCATTTAGAATACTGCATACAAGCGTGGGAACTATATCGTAAGAAGGATATAGCTACGCTTGAACGAATATAAAGGAGGGCAACTACAATTATTCCAGAACTGAGAGACCTTAGTTATGAAGAACAACTAAAAGAATGTGGTTTAACAACCCTAAAGACAAGGAGGTTTAAGATGAGATCAGTTTGAAGTTATTGAGACATTGGGTATGATATATGGGTATGAAAACATTGATAGAACTATGTTTTTCTGACTCAAGAAACAATAGAACTAGAGGACATCAGGTAACATTAATAAAGGATCAGTGTAGATTGGATATCAGAAAGTTGTCGTTCTCACAGAGGACAATAAACGAAAGGAACAAATTGTCTACGGATTGTGTAACTGCTAGCAGCGTGAATATGTTTAAAAACAAGGTTGACACATATCTCAGGAGGGCAGGTTACACGTAGATGAAAATGGTTGGACTCTCGATAAACCAATGGCTTCCTTGTCCACTTGACATCTGGGCCTTAGGCTTGGGTGGCAAATCTGGTTCACTCTTGTTAATATAATACAAATGTTCAGTGAAATGTTGAAAATCTTAGGAAGATTTTTGAAGGAATCCTACGAAACTAACGTTATAATGGCAGCCATTTGCAGCCTATTTGATAATTAAATGAGGTTTCACCCTTTTTGCTACATGGACGGGTGTAAGGTAGTGTTTTAGTATTGATGTTCTACACATACAGTATCGCCATCTAGCGGATACGTTCGTGTATATTTGGTAAATCGACTTGAAGGCAATTTGTAGAGGTCGATAGACATATGACTTTAGACGTTAAAAGACCTTGGATTTTTTATATTTATCACAAATATTTGGATTTGAACACAAACAAAAGGTTTCTTTTAAATTCTAAGCAGATAACACCCATTGGCAATCCTTCGTCTACCCTCTTAAAATAATTTCTTCGAAACAACACAAAAAATCTGTTGAGCACGACGTAACTAACTATGTTAAGTTAATATTAATTAAAGTTAAGCTTTTCAAGTTTACCATTAAGTTATGCCTTTTCTGTGCGACAGGTTGTCTGAGGTTGGGCATACTATTTAAAAGTCAAACTTACTACACCTCCCAGAATTCATTAAGAAGAAACAGGACCGTCAACTAGAGACGATATGACATAGCATCTAACATGTAAGTGTGCCGACCACTTGGCGAGTCAACATATTAATTAATACACAATTCGCTGTGTGGCGCCACTGTATTTTGTGTCTAACGCCGCGGTAATTTGTTATTAGTTTGGTCTGTTCTAATAATAGATCGTAATTGATTGATGTTGCCGTAAACGTTATCTCGTAGCAGACCAAACAGTGGCAGTCTTCAAATAAATACATCGATGGCCTCTGCAGTATGTGTACAGTACATTTAATAACAAGCCCGTCCTCGGAGCGGGGGGGGGGGGGTCATTCTTTTTGAAAGAATTTTGTTGAACTGTAAAATTGTTCAGAAATTTTCCCTGAAACCCTCAAATCCCCGGCTGATTGTGTAGGTTCGAACTCCCTTTTTGAGGACGGGTCTGACAAATGTCAACATTTGCAAATAGTCCGCAGCATAGTATTTTTTTTAATAAGGTTTGGAAATAAATAGGTTTCTGCCGGAATTCCCATATATTTTCTTACATATTTAGAGGTGATTAATTATTAATGATTATCATATCGTTCAATGTTGATGCCATAGTGATTTGTCGGTACAAAGTGCAAGTATTGCATACATAATATGGATGTCGAAAGCGAATGTAGGACCTCGGGGGGGGGGGCAGTTTGCCGTGCAAGCAGAAGTTGCATCATGGCACTGTGGCAGGAACGTCGCGTGTAGCAATGAAAGGTGCGGAAATATTAAAAGGCAAACGTAACTGTAATCCTTCATGGCACAATCTTGTGTGTGTGTGTGTGTGTGTGTGTGTGCGTGCGTGCGTGCGTGTGTGCGTGCGTGCGTGCGTGCGCGCGCGTGCGTGCGTGCGTGCGTGCGTGCGTGCGTGCGTGCGTGCGTGCGTGTGTTTAAAACGGAATTGACAAATAATTTAGAAAGGCGGGTTACACATATGTGAGGAATTGTTGGACTCTCGATATCCTTCCTTGTCCACTTGCCATCTGGGACTTGTGCCTTGGATTGCAATATTTTAAAATCTTGTTAAATATGTGCAGTGAAGCAAGATAATGCAAAGACAATTGGTGGAATTAGTGTAGCAGACCGGGCCGAAGAAACCACACACAACATGTTCTGTGGGGCCTGTTATGATTATATCCAGAGAATAAATGAGGACATATTGACAAATAGATCAATGAAAGCACGAGGGTGGTAGAAGGAGAAGAGGAATACCAACATTAAGATGGTTGGATAGACAGAAGAGATAATAGTAATAATCTGATGTATTTTCCCTAACAAAATCCCTTCCATCAATGTCATTATTATTATTAGCAGTAGTACTATAATTATTATTAGTAGTATTATAATTATTATTAGTAGTACTATAATAATTATTATTACATACTACATACATACTACATATTAAATATTCCATACATTGTGGTGCTTGCTGTATGCCTTATCAACCTAAAACCAAAGCCCACTGGCCATCTAGAAGACTGTTTACAATGTTCTATTGTCGAAGAGATCTCGTTGTTGCCTGGTTTAATCCAATATGTGTCACAGGTTGGCGGGGTTTCCGCTCACTAGCTTAGCTCGGGTCTAGTGGATATGGCCCATTTCTATATTCAATGCTCGTGTACGGTGATTGCACAATTCAATACGACAACAAAGACAAGTGAAAGAAAAATAAACATTCAATATATGACAGTTACTAAGTAATTTAGAAGGAAACAAGTACACTCCTGGGTCTATGTAAAATAATAATATTATAATCTTCCGATCCTCTGACAATCGGACCGCGGTTAATCACCCAAAAATTGTTCTAACATATCCTCAAACTAAAAACTATCTCATCAATACTCCCGCAGGGAGATCTGCCACATTGGTGTGTAGGCTTATCAAACGTGACTAGTCCTACAACTGCCTCCCGGTGCCTACAGCTACACAGTTGATTCTAAGGCATCTATTGCCTAAATAACATTCTAATTACATCTGAGGCAGATAAATGCCTAAACAACATCACAGTTGATTCTAAGGCATCTAATGCCTAAACACCCTCACAGTGGAGTCTTTGCATTCTTACAAACCGTTCATTAGACCTGCCCTTCGTGTGGTGGCGTGTCCCCCTTACCGCGGACCGTTGGCCGCCAAAGAGCGGACCGTTGGCCGCCAAAGAGCGGACCGTTGGCCGTCAAAGAGCGGACCGTTGGCCGCCAAAGAGCGGACCGTTGGCCGTCAAAGAGCGGACCGTTGGCCGTCAAAGAGCGGACCGTTGGCCGTCAAAGAGCAGACCGTTGGCCGTCAAAGAACGGACCGTTGGCCGTCAAAGAGCGGACCGTTGGCCGCCAAAGAGCGGACCGTTGGCCGTCAAAGAGCGGAACGTTGGCCGCCAAAGAGCGGACCGTTGGCCGTCAAAGAGCGGACCGTTGGCCGTCAAAGAGCGGACCGTTGGCCGTCAAAGAGCGGACCGTTGGCCGTCAAAGAGCGGACCGTTGGCCGTCAAAGAGCGGACCGTTGGCCGTCAAAGAGCAGACCGTTGGCCGTCAAAGAGCGGACCGTTGGCCGTCAAAGAGCGGACCGTTGGCCGCCAAAGAGCGGACCGTTGGCCGCCAAAGAGCGGACCGTTGGCCGTGAAAGAGCGGACCGTTCGCCGTGAAAGAGCGGACCGTTCGCCGTGAAAGAGCGGACCTTTGGCCGTGAAAGAGCGGACCGTTCGCCGTCAAAGAGCGGACCGTTCGCCGTGAAAGAGCGGACCGTTCGCCGTCAAAGAGCGGACCTTTGGCCGTGAAAGAGCGGACCGTTCGCCGTCAAAGAGCGGACCGTTCGCCGTCAAAGAGCGGACCGTTGGCCATCAAAGAGCGGGCCGTTGGCCGTCAAAGAGCTCCTTGTTGTGAGCTAACAACATTTATTACACTAGTTCACCAATCACAGTCTCCTTGTCTAGGAGAGAAAATACTCGTAAATCGGGTAATACTCCGGTCCTTGCCTACTTAATGCATCATTCTCTAAGATAAACAAACCCACGTCGCCCAGGCGGACACGTCACGCTTGAGCAGATAAATCACATAATACTGGTTGGCTCTAACAAAGACCGATGCATTAATTCGCACTTGAAAGGTTTATCTAATAAATAAAGAAACAGGAAATAGTATTCTGATAAATAAATAGCAGAAATGCTACAGGCTCATTTTGTTTATTGAACCATATAATTCAATGGATAAACATAAATGTCGTTGATCTGGTGTTGTGATTTTCATTAGGAGGCGCCTTCAGACGGTTTAAACTAGAGTCCCTGTATAGAGTATACAGAGACACTGCGTCCATGTAGCCTCGACTGTGCCTAATCCGTTTAGCGGCGCCACTGACTTTCACCAATCTTTCGAAAATATATAAAGATGAAAGCTGACGATGACAACATGTTTTGTTTGTTTAGTTTAACCAAACCGAGCTAAATACATTCAGTGTCGAATTGTCCCTAAAACAGTCGCCGCTCGACCTGAACAAGAAAGATGGCGTCGAATGGGAAGATCGGTGCTTTATGCTACTTGTTTTTCGACTTCGCGTTTTATGCAATTTATGACAGTATATAGGGGAACACGTGGTCGATGAATGTTATATAGGGGAACGTGGGGAAGATGGAGGATATAGGGGAACGTGGGGAAGATGAAGGATGTGGCAAGTTGAAAGGTGGCAGCACCATGTCATGTTCCTATGATATTGTGTTGCAGCTACAAAGTTGACGTTCTGGCGATGCGTTGATTCACTTGGCTTACAGCTCATCTGTAACAATACGGATTGACGCAACTTGAGAAAACACACATGTCTAGTGAAATACGTGTCTTCATAAATGATCTCGTCAATTTACTACTAGCTGTTCTTTCAATTCACGATACTCGTGCCCTGTTGATGGATTAGTAATCCGACCGAACATCTCTTGGGTTGTTGGTAGTGTCCTTCATCAGACGAGCTATCGTTAATATTGATAAATATATTTTCATCCTGCTTTTGATCAATGTAGCTGTGTCGTACTCCGTAAATATCTGACGCACAGTCATAATAAATTAAGCATAAAGTGAGCATATTTCGAACCAAAAGACGGCGAATGTGTCTACCGTGGGCATTGAGACGAAGTCTTACTGAATTGAACCTACCACGGCGCGAGGCAGCGAACTCACTTACATATCGACGTTTATAAAATGTGCATAAATCGTAGGCAAAATTATTTATATGAGAAATTCTCGTTTTCATTTATGTAATAATATCGCATTTTTTATTAAACGCAATTGCACATTTTGCAAACGCCACACACAGCAACGTTAGCACTTTCCAAAGAGGACAATTGGTCATTTAAGAAGTCTGCTTCCTGGACGTCTGGCAGGAGTTATCTTGACTATGTTTACATCTCCTCGTGTCCAATCTATCCAAACAATTTCCTTGACAACTTCTTCTCATTTTATCGACCTCCCAGCAGGTCGTCGGACATTGTATTCATTCGTTTCTTTCGGATGACACAGTGTCTTGTCTGCCTGGAATAGCCTCATCCATTTGGGGCGTGTCTCAATTTGTTGCACATTGGCTTCATTTATGCAAACCATAATTGCAACTTCCCTTTAGTGTGTGATGTGTAGCTGCAGCTGCATCAGATGATCCAGAAACCGCTGTTACACAACCGCCCATATTCGCTGCGGTTAATCATTTCAAACTCCATGTTTCAAAGGTCTCCAAATTTGCATGCGCTAAAATGGTTTTGTCCTGTGAAATAAGAACGACTTGTATAATACGTGCAACATTTCGTATGGATGAGTATAATAACGTATGGATGAGTATAATAACGTATGGATGAGCATAATAACGTATGGATGAGCATAATAACGTATGGATGAGCATAATAACGTATGGATGAGCATAATAACGTATGGATGAGTATAATAACGTATAGATGAGTATAATAACGTATGGATGAGTATAATAACGTATGGATGAGTATAATAACGTATGGATGAGTATAATAACGTATGGTTGAGTATAATAACGTATGGATGAGTATAATAACGTATGGATGAGTATAATAACGTATGGATGAGTATAATAACGTATGGATGAGTATAATAACGTATGGATGAGTATAATAACGTATGGATGAGTATAATAACGTATGGATAAGCATAATAACGTATGGATGAGTATAATAACGTATGGATGAGCATAATAACGTATGGATGAGCATAATAACGTATGGATGAGTATAATAACGTATGGATGAGTATAATAACGTATCTAGGGAACTTTATGGAAGAGGCGATATTTGTATAGCGTATGCAGGGAAATTACTTTCATAAGCAACAAAACGACTAGTGATATAGCATCGCTATGCCATAACAGCTATCAGTGACTTAGCATCAAAGATGTCCACTCGAAAAGGACATTGCTAAGTGATGCTACGGAGATGCTGACATGAATTGATTCACGTTCATAAATCTCGTCAATTGATTGTTCTAGGTGATAGCACGGAAACATATCGATGTGTGTTGTGGTACTGTTAGTCAGACACAAATGAAATTATTTTGATAAGATATATTAGAGTAAATTACGTCGGGTTAGCACAACATATCATACATAACTTGATATGACAGCGTGAAGCTGCAATTTTGTGTTGCGCTCAGTTATGAACAAGTTTGTGAATTCGGTACCTGATTGATAATAAAGTATAAAATACGATGTCATTAAGCTGCTTCTGTGAATTTGTGGTTAGTGTTTTAAAATTATCACGTTAGGGTGATGTAAAATAAAACTCATGTTGTGCATGAAAAATAGCCCAAGGACTGTTTTTGTACGTGGTTAAACCACAAATATATCAAGAACTGAGCGGTTCACTTTATTATAGCGTGCTTATAAACCCGGACCATGTCTATGGAAATCGGCCGACGTCGCAACATTTCCTCGATGATTTTTTCAGCTTGCAAAAAATAGCTATTTTTCGTAATAAATTCCCCGCACGTTCTGATGCAGCGGCCTATTGAGAGACACCGCTACGGCGTCGCGGGAGCTTTTCGACGGTATCCGGTAGCAACATGACGAATTGCATTAATTTAATCTAACAAACATTGCCATTCGATACCCGGCACTCTCTCGATGACAGCGATGAACCAACTGGGCACAGTTAGGTTTCGTCCGGAGCCGATCAGAATCAGTAGCGACCCAGTGGAGTCGAACAGTCGTAAATCAGTGCAACGCCGTAAAAAATAGTTTCATTACGAACAGAACATTAACAAAAACGCGACGACCGAAGATTGTATTAATAATAAACATCCTGCAATAAATTATATTTTGCCAAAATTTATTAAATCGTTACGTGGAGCCGATCTTCTTTATAACCAAAAATGCAAAAAAAATAATAATAATCCGATATACAACGAGATATATACTGAGTGTGGACGAGATACGTGATTAAAACCAGTAAGGAATCCGACTTCCCCCATAAATGCAATTCCACCACGATTGAGTAAGAAGGAGAGCAAAATTATTTACGAAGAACAAGACGAACAAAAAGAAGAAAAGAACAAGACGAACCAGAAGAATAAGAAGAACAAGACGAGGAATAATAAAAGCAATAAGAAGAACCAGACAAGGAATAATAAGAACAATAAGAATAAGAAGAACAAGACGAGGAATATTAAGAATAATAAGAATAAGACGAACAAGACGAGGAATAATACGAACAATAAGAACGAGAAGAACAAGACGAGGAATAATACGAACAATAAGAAAAACAAGACGAGGAATAATAAGAATAATAAGAATAAGAAGAACAAGACGAAGTAAAGAACAAGAAGAATAAGACGAACAAGAATACACCATCCACGAGCAAGTCACACCCCTTACTCCCTATGAAGAGTTCAGTGTTCAGTGTTCAGTCATCTTTGACTGAATGTTCGATCTACAGTAATCCTGAACCTTGTATGTCTGGAATTTAAATTAAGGCTATGTTGATTTTCTACGCAATGCCTCAAGAAACTGTGATTGTCGGTCTTCATTGACTTCGCTAAATTCGTAGTGAAGTCTGCTGATGAAGACCGAGAGATTCGGTGGAAATAGTCGACTGGTTGAAGTTTGAAGAAATCTGGATTATGTTTGCTATGTTGACCCCCACCCCCCTATCCCCCTCCCCCTCCCCCTCCCCCATCCCAATCAATGCAATACGAGCAAGTACAGTCGATCAGCCCGTAGCATGAATCAGCCCGTAGCATGAATCAGCCCGTAGCATGAATCAGCAATCCATAAATGTAGACAAGTAAAGAGTAAACTGAAATTATAAAACTTACATCGCCAAGCAACATTCCTGGATCACAACAACTCATTTAGTTCAAGTTTTTGTTGTACAAAACGTGGGGGGCGATAGCATACCGGTTCATACCGGTTAGAAGGCCGGACTCTCAATCGAGAGAACCCGGTTTCAAATCCCACTGCTGTCGCTTCGAACCTTTGGCAAGTTTGATCACCACACGTTGCCACAGTTCACTCAGCTGTATAAACGAGTACCTGGCAATACAGACAGTGGTGGATATGTGAACAAATAGTCTTCAGCAAGTAATTGCAGAGAGGCTGAATGCTTCCCATAGAAGTTGAAATGGCCTTGGAATGAACAGGTCTGTCAGGGGGTGAAGTGTAAAGCGGTTTGATCGGCCATACGGACTGGATACCGCGCTATATAAGAACGCACCTTTTACATCAATTTAACACACAACACAGGCAATCCCACTGCTGCGGCTACTGTTGTTGCTGATGTTGTTGCTGTTGCTATGGCTGCTGGTGTTGTTGTTTTTGCTGCTGTTGCTGTTGTTGTTGTTTCTGCTGCTGCTGTTGTTGTTGTTTCTGTTGCTGCTGTTGTTGTTGTTGTTGTTGCTGATGTTGTTGTTGCTGCTGCTGCTGTTGTCGTTGTTGTTGTTGCTGATGCTGCTGCTGTTGTTGCTGCTGTTGTTGCTGTTGCTGTTACTGCTGCTGTTGTTGTTGCTACTGATGTTGTTGTTGTTGTTGTTGTTGTTGTTGTTGTTGTTGTTGTTGTTGTTGTTGTTGTTGTTGTTGTTGTGGCTGATGCTGCTGTTGTTATTGTTGTTGTTGCTGATGCGGCTGTTGTTGTTGCTGTTGCTGTTGTTGTTGCTGCTGTTGTTGTTGCTGTTGCTGCTGTAGCTTGCTGCAATTGTAGACATAACACATGCAGCAACGACAGTGCAGGTACAATGGATGCGCTGTCGCACGTCGCGAACACACTTAATGCAATTGATGCTGTTTGAGTGTGTGCGACGAAGTCTGTATTGCCAATGTAGCAGGGATTCTTTTTTACGGGCGACTCGATGGCATCCACAGGCGGGGATTACATTTGCTGTTACAGTAGACGGCTAAGTCTCCACTAGGATAATCCTGTCGGCCACGGCAAATACAACGAGTGGACGAGATAAAGTGCGTTTAGCAAGAACTCATGCAGTGATGCCGTTAAAGTAAACAGGAAGGCGAATTGATCCCATGAAAGTGACGAGAAACGATATCGCAAACTGTAGCTATTATGGGGCACCGCTTACAATATTACTGATGCTAATATTTAATTCACTGGAGACAGGAACTGTCAGGCATCAGCAATATGGCATGGAAGACACGCGCACACACACGCACGCACGCACGCACGCAAGTCGGATTAGTCGTGACATAATTTTATCGGATTTCCGTGCTGCCAAAACGTGCAAACAGTTCAAATAGTGTTTGAAACAGTTCCACAGATTTACACTCAGATCTGATTATTCACACGCTAGCATCTCTAGAACCGTTGGTAACTAATTTGATGGAAAGTATCTGCCACTGTTTGTTTGCTCAGGAAAAATTGTATGTACGGTCATTATTTTACGTTATCATTTCTTGTATTATTTTTTGGTATGTCACTGTATACTGTATTTCTTGCTTATCATTGTACGCGATATTTTCTTGTAAGTATATATGTTTGTATGTCGTCGTATATAAGTATATATGTTTGTATGTCGTTATCAACAACGGTCTGTGAATGCTTATGCTCAAAACATGGTTGAATAAACATTAAGGTTTGTCGTTACTTCCACAGTCAATAACACGCGTCTCGATCCTCGTCTTTCACGCGCTCGGTGAGGTCCCCACAACACGGTTGTACCAGGACCCCAACAACACGTTTGTTCCAGGACCCCACAACACGGTTGTACCAGGACCCCAACAACACGTTTGTTCCAGGACCCCACAACACGGTTGTACCAGGACCCCAACAACACGTTTGTACCAGGCTCCCACAAACCGTTTGTACCAGGCTCCCACAAACCGTTTGTACCAAAACCCCACACACGTTTGTAAAAATGCGCCCAAAACACGTTTGTACCAGACTTCCACAACACGTTTATACCAGGCCCCTACAACACGTTTGTACCTGGCCAACACAACACGTTTATACCTGGCCCACACAACACGTTTGTACCAGGCCCCCACAAAACGTTTGTACCAAGACCCTACACACGTTTGTAAAAAGGCGTCCACAACACATTTGTACCAGGCTCACACAACACATTTTCTACCAGACCCACACAACGCGTTTATACCAGGCATCCACAGCACATATGTACCAGGCCCACACAACGCGCTTATACAAGGCACACACAACATGTTTGTTCCAGACCTCCACAGCACGTTTATACAAAGCCCCTACAACACGTTTGTACCAGGCCCACACCGCGTGTTTCTACCAGGTCCCCACAACACGTTTGTACCAGGCCCACACAACACGTTTGTACCAGGCATCCACAACACGTTTGTACCAGGCCCACACAACACGTTTGTACCAGGCCAACACAACGCTTTTATACCAGGCCCACACAACACATTTATACCAGGCCCACACAACACCTTTGTACCAGGCCCACACAACATATTTGTACCAGGACCCCACAACACGTTTGTACCAGGCTCCCACAAACCGTTTGTACCAAGACCCCACACACGTTTGTAGAAAGGCGCCCACAACACGTTTGTACAAGACCTCCACAACACGTTTGTACCTAGCCCACACAGCATGTTTGCACCAGGCACATACAACACGTCTGTACCAGGCCCACACAACGCGTTTATACAAGGCACACACAACACGTTTGTTCCAGGCCAACATAACACCTTTGTACCAGACCTCCACAACACGTTTATACTAGGCCCCTACAACACGTTTGTACCAGGCCCACACAACACGTTTGTACCAGGTCCACACAACACGTTTGTACCAGGCATCCACAACACGTTTATACCAGGCCCACACAACGCTTTTATACCAGGCCCACACAACACGTTTATACCAGGCCCACCCAACACCTTGGTACCAGGCCCATACAAAACATTTGTACCAGGACCCCACAACATGCTTGTACCAGGCTCCTACAAACCGTTTGTACCAAGACCCCACACACGTTTGTAAAAAGGCGCCCAAAACACGTTTGTACCAGACTTCCACAACACGTTTATACCAGGACCCTACAACACGTTTGCACATAGCCCACACAACACGTTTGTAGCAGGCCCACACAGCATGTTTGTACCAGGCACACACAACACGTTTGTTCCAGGCCCACACAACGCGTTTATACCAGGCATCCACAACACGCCTGTACCAGGCCCACACAAGGCGTTTATACAAGGCACACACAACACGTTTGTTCCAGGCCAACATAACACGTTTGTACCAGACCTCCAAAACACGTTTATACCAGGCCCCTACAACACGTTTGTAGCAGGCCCACACAACACGTTTCTACCAGGCCCACACAACGCGTTTATACCAGGCATCAACAACACGTCTGTACCAGGCCCACACAACGCGTTTATACGAGGCACACACAACACGTTTGTTCCAGGCCCACTCAACACGTTTGTACCAGGCCTCTACAACTCGTTTATACCAGGCCCCTACAACACGTTTGTACGTGGCCCACACAACACGTTTGTACCAAGCCCACACAGCGTGTTTGTACCAGGCATCCGAAACACGTTTGTACCAGGCCCCTACAACACGTTTGTACCAAGACCCCAACTTCCCCACGTTTGTAAAAAGGCGCCCACAACACGTCTGTACCAGGCCCACACAACACGTTTCTACCAGGCATCCACAACACGTTTGTACCAGTCATCCACAACACCTTTCTTCCACGCCCCCACAACACGTTAGTGCCAGGCCCACACAACACGTTTGTACCAGTCCAACACAACGCGTTTATACCAGGCCCACACAACCAGGCCCACACAACACCTTTGTGCCAGGCTCACACAACACGTTTGTTCCAGGCCCCCACGACACGTTTCTACCAGGCCCACACAACACGTTTCTACCAGGCCCACACAACACGTTTCTACCAGGCCCACACAACAAGTTTGTGCCAGGCCCACACAACATGTTTGTACCAGGCCCACACAACACGTTTCTACCAGGCCCACACAACACGTTTCTACCAGGCCCACACAACAAGTTTGTGCCAGGCCCACACAACATGTTTGTACCAGGCCCACACAACACGTTTGTACCAGGCCCACACAACACGTTTGTACAAGGTCCCCTACACACACACACACACACACACACACACACACACACACACACACACACACACACACACACACACAAACACACACACAAACACACACACACACACACACACACACACACACACACACACACACACACACACATACAAACACACACACACACACACACACACACACACACACACACACACACACACACACACACACAAACACACACTCACACGCACGCACACGCAAGCGCACGCACGCACACACACACACACGCACGCACACACACACACAGGTCTCCTTACTGATGAAAAACAAGAGTGTGTGGCGGGAATATGTTGCCTCATCCGTTCCGTCCAAGAGCGATGGTTGATGTTGATGTGATGGTTGATGTTGATGTGATGCGCAACCAAAGCATGCATCGTTGATGTGTAGCTGATGTTCCTCCGTGACGAGGATATGCGGACATAACAAGCCTGTTGACACTTACATCAACGGCTGCACCAATTCCATCGAAAACCTACGGCAACCTCCGTTGATAGAATTGTCGTAGAGAACGCAACAAAAGTGGACGGGTCTGCTGAGATCAATAGTTCGCTCAATGAGGCGGATCACGCTCGCCTGCAGAATTCCCGGAAACGCACTCAAAAACAGGTTTTCTTTGGTGTACTAATGAGTAAATGTCGCCATGGAGCCGAGGCCAATAAATGTTGATGAAACGTCGTTGAAGATACTTCACATCAAAGATGTCTGATACTGTATCCCATAACAAACACGATCGGTGAACCTGGTTACTCGGAAAAAATTTCCGTAATGCAGAGATGACTGGGTGCGCGTGTTCCAGCAACTACACAGTTGTTAGCATGTTTCAACTATCTGAGATTCGCATGAATATTCTTACTTGAGCGTATGAGAAGCAAATATCCACACTTGTGCTAGCGAATTTGCTGATCGTTACCTTTTGTCTAAGCCACCGACCGATGTGTCGTATCTAAGCGCTCTCTCGTGTGTCCATCTCCGCCAAGTACTAGAACCTTTTGTCTAAGCCACCGACCGATGTTTCGTATCTAAGCGCTCTCTCGTGTGTCCATCTCCGCCAAGTACGGTTACCTTTTGTCTAAGCCACCGACCGATGTGTCGTATCTAAGCGCTCTCTCGTGTCCATCTCCGCCAAGTACGGTTACCTTTTGTCTAAGCCACCGACCGATGTGTCGTATCTAAGCGCTCTCTCGTGTCCATCTCCGCCAAGTATGGTTACCTTTTGTCTAAGCCACCGACCGATGTGTCGTATCTAAGCGCTCTCTCGTGTGTCCATCTCCGCCAAGTACGGTTACCTTTTGTCTAAGCCACCGACCGATGTGTCGTATCTAAGCGCTCTCTTATGTCCATCTCCGCCAAGTACGGTTACCTTTTGTCTAAGCCACCGACCGATGTGTCATATCTAAGCGCTCTCTCGTGTCCATCTCCGCCAAGTATGGTTACCTTTTGTCTAAGCCAAAGACCGATGTGTCGTATCTAAGCGCTCTCTCATGTCCATCTCCGCCAAGTACAGTTACCTTTTGTCTAAGCCACCGACCGATGTGTCGTATCTAAACGCTCTCTCGTGCCCATCTCCGCCAAGTACAGTTACCTATTGTCTAAGCCACCGACCGATGTGTCGTATCTAAGAGCTCTCTCATGTCCATCTCCGCCAAGTACAGTTACCTTTTGTCTAAGCCACCGACCGATGTTTCATATCTAAGCGCTCTCTCGTGTGTCCATCTCTGCCAAGTATGGTTACCTTTTGTCTAAGCCACTGACCGATGTGTCGTATCTAATCGCTCTCTCGTGTCCATCTCCGCCAAGTACAGTTACCTTTTGTCTAAGCCACTGACCGATGTGTCGTATCTAAGCGCTCTCTCGTGTGTCCATCTCCGCCAAGTACAGTTACCTTTTGTCTAAGCCACCGACCGATGTGTCGTAACTAAGCGCTCTCTCATGTCCATCTACGCCAAGTACAGTTACCTTTTGTCTAAGCCACCGACCGATGTGTCGTATCAAAGCGCTCTCTCGTGTCCATCTCTGCCAAGTACAGTTACCTTTTGTATAAGCCACCGACCGATGTGTCGTATCTAAGCGCTCTCTCGTGTGTCCATCTCTGCCAAGTACGGTTACCTTTTGTCTAAGCCACCGACCGATGTTTCGTATCTAAGCACTCTCTCGTGTCCATCTCCGCCAAGTACTAGAAACTTTTGTCTAAGCCACCGACCGATGTTTCGTATCTAAGCGCTCTCTCGTGTGTCCATCTCCGCCAAGTACGGTTACCTTTTGACTAAGCCACCGACCGATGTGTCGTATCTAAGCGCTCTCTCGTGTGTCCATACCCGCCAAGTACGGTTACATTTTGTCTAAGCCACTGACCGATGTGTCGTATCTAAGCGCTCTCTCTCGTGTGTCCATCTCGGCCAAGTACTAGAACCTTTTGTCTAAGCCACCGACCGATGTGTCGTATCTAAGCGCTCTCTCGTGTGTCCATCTCCGCCAAGTACTAGAACCTTTTGTCTAAGACACCGACCGAAGTGTCGTATCTAAGTGCTCTCTCGTGTCCATCTCCGCCAAGTACGGTTACCTTTTGTCTAAGCCACCGACCGATGTGTCGTATCTAAGCGCTCTCTCGTGTCCATCTCTGCCAAGTACGGTTACCTTTTGTCTAAGCCACCGACCGATGTGTCGTATCTAAGCGCTCTCTCATGTGTCCATCTCCGCCAAGTACTAGAACCTTTTGTCTAAGCCACCGACCGATGTTTCGTATCTAAGCGCTCTCTCGTGTGTCCATCTCCGCCAAGTACGGTTACCTTTTGTCTAAGCCACCGACCGATGTGTCGTATCTAAGCGCTCTCTCGTGTCCATCTCCGCCAAGTACGGTTACCTTTTGTCTAAGCCACCGACCGATGTGTCGTATCTAAGCGCTCTCTCGTGTCCATCTCCGCCAAGTATGGTTACCTTTTGTCTAAGCCACCGACCGATGTGTCGTATCTAAGCGCTCTCTCGTGTGTCCATCTCCGCCAAGTACGGTTACCTTTTGTCTAAGCCACCGACCGATGTGTCGTATCTAAGCGCTCTCTTATGTCCATCTCCGCCAAGTACGGTTACCTTTTGTCTAAGCCACCGACCGATGTGTCATATCTAAGCGCTCTCTCGTGTCCATCTCCGCCAAGTATGGTTACCTTTTGTCTAAGCCAAAGACCGATGTGTCGTATCTAAGCGCTCTCTCATGTCCATCTCCGCCAAGTACAGTTACCTTTTGTCTAAGCCACCGACCGATGTGTCGTATCTAAGAGCTCTCTCGTGTCCATCTCCGCCAAGTACAGTTACCTTTTGTCTAAGCCACCGACCGATGTTTCATATCTAAGCGCTCTCTCGTGTGTCCATCTCCGCCAAGTACAGTTACCTTTTGTCTAAGCCACCGACCGATGTGTCGTATCTAAGCGCTCTCTCGTGTGTCCATCTCCGCCAAGTACAGTTACCTTTTGTCTAAGCCACCGACCGATGTGTCGTATCTAAGCGCTCTCTCATGTCCATCTACGCCAAGTACAGTTACCTTTTGTCTAAGCCACCGACCGATGTGTCGTATCAAAGCGCTCTCTCGTGTCCATCTCTGCCAAGTACAGTTACCTTTTGTATAAGCCACCGACCGATGTGTCGTATCTAAGCGCTCTCTCGTGTGTCCATCTCTGCCAAGTACGGTTACCTTTTGTCTAAGCCACCGACCGATGTTTCGTATCTAAGCACTCTCTCATGTCCATCTCCGCCAAGTACAGTTACCTTTTGTCTAAGCCACCGACCGATGTGTCATATCTAAGCGCTCTCTCGTGTGTCCATCTCCGCCAAGTACAGTTACCTTTTGTCTAAGCCACTGACCGATGTGTCGTATCTAAGCGCTCTCTCGTATGTCCATCTCCGCCAAGTACAGTTACCTTTTGTCTAAGCCACCAACCGATGTGTCATATCTAAGCGCTCTCTCGTGTGTCCATCTCCGCCAAGTACAGTTACCTTTTGTCTAAGCCACCGACCGATGTGTCGTATCTAAGCACTCTCTCGTGTGTCCATCTCCGCCAAGTACAGTTACCTATTGTCTAAGCCACCGACCGATGTGTCGTATCTAAGCGCTCTCTCATGTGTCCATCTCCGCCAAGTATGGTTACCTTTTGTCTAAGCCACCGACCGATGTGTCGTATCTAAGCGCTCTCTCGTGTCCATCTCCGCCAAGTACAGTTACCTTTTGTCTAAGCCACCGACCGATGTGTCGTATCTAAGCGCTCTCTCGTGTCCATTTCCGCCAAGTACAGTTACCTTTTGTCTAAGCCACCGACCGATGTGTCGTATCTAAGCGCTCTCTCGTGTCCATCTCCGCCAAGTACGGTTACCTTTTGTCTAAACCACCGACCGATGTGTCGTATCTAAGCGCTCTCTCGTGTCCATCTCCGCCAAGTACGGGTACATTTTGTCTAAGCCATCGACCGATGTGTCGTATCTAAGCGCTCTCTCGTGTCCATCTCCGCCAAGTACGGTTACCTTTTGTCTAAGCCATCGACCGATGTGTCGTATCTAAGCGCTCTCTCGTGTCCATCTCCGCCAAGTACGGTTACCTTTTGTCTAAGCCACCAACCGATGTGTCGTATCTAAGCGCTCTCTCGTGTCCATCTCCGCCAAGTACGGTTACCTTTTGTCTAAGCCATCGACCGATGTGTCGTATCTAAGCGCTCTCTCGTGTCCATCTCCGCCAAGTACGGTTACCTTTTGTCTAAGCCACCGACCGATGTGTCGTATCTAAGCGCTCTCTCGTGTGTCCATCTCCGCCAAGTACAGTTACCTTTTGTCTAAGCCACCGACCGATGTGTCGTATCTAAGCGCTCTCTCATGTCCATCTCCGCCAAGTACAGTTACCTTTTGTCTAAGCCACCGACCGATGTGTCGTATCTAAGCGCTCTCTCGTGTCCATCTCCGCCAAGTACAGTTACCTTTTGTCTAAGCCACCGACCGATGTGTCGTATCTAAGCGCTCTCTCGTGTCCATCTCCGCCAAGTACAGTTACCTTTTGTCTAAGCCACCGACCGATGTGTCGTATCTAAGCGCTCTCTCGTGTCCATCTCCGCCAAGTACAGTTACCTTTTGTCTAAGCCACCGACCGATGTGTCGTATCTAAGCGCTCTCTCGTGTCCATCTCCGCCAAGTACAGTTACCTTTTGTCTAAGCCACCGACCGATGTGTCGTATCTAAGCGCTCTCTCGTGTCCATCTCCGCCAAGTACAGTTACCTTTTGTCTAAGCCACCGACCGATGTGTCGTATCTAAGCGCTCTCTCGTGTCCATCTCCGCCAAGTCGTCCGCAGTTTCTGCCAAGTCTTACTCTGACGTCACAGTTTAGTATATCTTGGTTAGCGATTCTATTTTGTAGGCGCCATAGAAATTATTATTATTTATTATTACTAACGTACACCTCACCTGTTTAACAAGATTTAACAAGATTGCCATCCAAGGCAAAGGCCCAGATGGTAAGTGGACTATGAAGTCATTGGCTTATCGAGAGTCCAACATTTTTAATCTATATGTAATCCGCCCGTCTGAGATATGTGTTAACCTTGTTTTTAAACATATTCACGCTGATAGCAGTTACACAATCTGTAGATAATTTGTTCCATTCATTGATTGATCCTTTACTAATGTTAACTTATGTCCTCTAGTTCTATTATCTTTCTTGAGTGAGAAAAAATATTTTTATTAATATCTTCATACCCATTCGATATCTTAAAATCTTCAATCTGATCTCCTCTTAACCTCCTTGTCTCCATGGTTGTTAAACCACATTCTTTCAGTCGTTCTTCATAACTAAAGTCTCTCAGTTCTGGAATCATTTTAGTTACTCTCTTTTGTATGCGTTCAAGCGTATCTATATCCTTATTACGATATGGTCTCCACGCTTGTATACAATATTCTAAATGAGGCCTAACTATTACATATACTAATACAGAGGTATAATTAGTTTTTTCTCCTTGTTTATTATATTTTTCATAATCAACCCAAGAATGTGATTACCCTTTGAAACTGCAATATTGCACTGCTCTGAAACTTTCTTAGCGCTTATTGTAACTCCTAAGTCTTTTTCTTTTTCGGTAGTACCTAGAACAGTGTCTCCTATTTTATAGTTTACATCCAAGTTCCCATGTCCTGTATGTAGGCATTTACATTTCCCAAAATTTAACAGCATCTGCCATTTTTCGTACCATTTCACTATTCTAGTTTTGTTAATGTTGTTTTTTACCATCAAACACTTTTATGACATTTGCAAATTTCAGTACGTTGCTTGTTATATTATCGTCCAAGTCATTAATATATATTAAGAATAATAAAAGTCCTAATACTGATCCTTGTGGTAACCCACTCCACAGTTAGACATTAATATCCAGACTATTTTATTGTGACCAAACCCAACCTAGTGCTATTACAATATCGGTACACGTTCAAAATGGGTCAATTTTACAAAATGGGTCGTGACGAGCCCATAAGAGTTGCAACGACCGATGCCTGTCGACGGTTGGAGAAGTATCTCGGTGATTGACGGCCGACCTGCGCCCTTTGCAAGGGAACGCTAATACAGTTTACCTTAGCTAATCGTTCCGCAGCCTCCGAATTCCGAGAAAACGTGCTATTTTAATTAGATAATATGTTTTTATTTCAGACAATCAATCAATATGTCCATATAAATGTTATAAATACATAGATAAAAATAGTATATTTAAAAATTATACAAAGCTAAGATCCATTGATGCTGCAATTTAGACGTACAGTACATGTCGCTAATCGCAATGTTCTTTATAATGGGATTCAGTGACTTGTCAAATCTAGTCATTAAGCTAAATATAACCTTTCTGATGACACATTTACACGAGTTGACATTTGCCGTAGCGAACATGTGTCTAGCGCTACGCTAGTCTGTTCGATATCCGAACTGCTGAACATTTGCTTTTCTACAGTTTACCCATAACTTACACATAACGTACACATTACGCACACATAACGTACACATAACGTACAAATGTAAATATTACTGAAATAGGCCGTGAAAAGTTTATTCTTTATAGCAGTAGAGCATGCGTGAAACTTTTGATGCAACAAGTTACTCTTAGCAATACAGAAGTCTCACTTTGGCTTGAGTGTCAGCCTCATCCGATAAGTCTCACTTTGGCTTGAGTGTCAGCCTCATCCGATAAGTCTCACTTTGGCTTGAGTGTCAGCCTCGTCCGAAAAGTCTCACTTTGGCTTGAGTGTCAGCCTCGTCCGATAAGTCTCACTTTGGCTTGAGTGTCAGCCTCATCCGATAAGTCTCACTTTGGCTTGAGTGTCAGCCTCATCCGATAAGTCTCACTTTGGCTTGAGTGTCAGCCTCATCCGATAAGTCTCACTTTGGCTTGAGTGTCAGCCTCATCCGATAAGTCTCACTTTGGCTTGAGTGTCAGCCTCGTCCGATAAGTCTCACTTTGGCTTGAGTGTCAGCCTCGTCCTATACGTCTCACTTTGGCTTGAGTGTCAGCCTCATCCGATAAGTCTCACTTTGGCTTGAGTGTCAGCCTCATCCGAAAAGTCTCACTTTGGCTTGAGTGTCAGCCTCATCCGATAAGACTCACTTTGGCTTGAGTGTCAGCCTCATCCGATAAGTCTCACTTTGGCTTGAGTGTCAGCCTCGTCCGATAAGTCTCACTTTGGCTTGAGTGTCAGCCTCGTCCGATAAGTCTCACTTTGGCTTGAGTGTCAGCCTCGTCCGATAAGTCTCACTTTGGCTTGAGTGTCAGCCTCATCCGATAAGTCTCACTTTGGCTTGAGTGTCAGCCTCGTCCGATATGTCTCACTTTGGCTTGAGTGTCAGCCTCATCCGATAAGTCTCACTTTGGCTTGAGTGTCAGCCTCATCCGATAAGTCTCACTTTGGCTTGAGTGTCAGCCTCGTCCGATAAGTCTCACTTTGGCTTGAGTGTCAGCCTCGTCCTATAAGTCTCACTTTGGCTTGAGTGTCAGCCTCATCTGATAAGTCTCACTTTGGCTTGAGTGTCAGCCTCATCCGATAAGTCTCACTTTGGCTTGAGTGTCAGCCTCATCCGATAAGTCTCACTTTGGCTTGAGTGTCAGCCTCATCCGATAAGTCTCACTTTGGCTTGAGTGTCAGCCTCATCCGATAAGTCTCACTTTGGCTTGAGTGTCAGCCTCATCCGATAAGTCTCACTTTGGCTTGAGTGTCAACCTCGTCCGAAAAGTCTCACTTTGGCTTGAGTGTCAGCCTCATCCGATAAGTCTCACTTTGGCTTGAGTGTCAGCCTCATCCGATAAGTCTCACTTTGGCTTGAGTGTCAGCCTCATCCGATAAGTCTCACTTTGGCTTGAGTGTCAGCCTCATCCGATAAGTCTCACTTTGGCTTGAGTGTCAGCCTCGTCCGATAAGTCTCACTTTGGCTTGAGTGTCAGCCTCGTCCTATACGTCTCACTTTGGCTTGAGTGTCAGCCTCATCCGATAAGTCTCACTTTGGCTTGAGTGTCAGCCTCATCCGATAAGTCTCACTTTGGCTTGAGTGTCAGCCTCATCCGATAAGTCTCACTTTGGCTTGAGTGTCAGCCTCGTCCGATAAGTCTCACTTTGGCTTGAGTGTCAGCCTCGTCCGATAAGTCTCACTTTGGCTTGAGTGTCAGCATCGTCCGATAAGTCTCTCTTTGGCTTGAGTGTCAGCCTCGTCCTATAAGTCTCACTTTGGCTTGAGTGTCAGCCTCATCCGATAAGTCTCACTTTGGCTTGAGTGTCAGCCTCATCCGATAAGTCTCACTTTGGCTTGAGTGTCAGCCTCATCCGATAAGTCTCACTTTGGCTTGAGTGTCAGCCTCATCCGATAAGTCTCACTTTGGCTTGAGTGTCAGCCTCATCCGATAAGTCTCACTTTGGCTTGAGTGTCAGCCTCGTCCGATAAGTCTCACTTTGGCTTGAGTGTCAGCCTCGTCCGAAAAGTCTCACTTTGGCTTGAGTGTCAGCCTCATCCGATAAGTCTCACTTTGGCTTGAGTGTCAGCCTCATCCGATAAGTCTCACTTTGGCTTGAGTGTCAGCCTCATCCGATAAGTCTCACTTTGGCTTGAGTGTCAGCCTCTTCCGATAAGTCTCACTTTGGCTTGAGTGTCAGCCTCGTCCGATAAGTCTCACTTTGGCTTGAGTGTCAGCCTCGTCCGATAAGTCTCACTTTGGCTTGAGTGTCAGCCTCGTCCTATACGTCTCACTTTGGCTTGAGTGTCAGCCTCATCCGATAAGTCTCACTTTGGCTTGAGTGTCAGCCTCATCCGATAAGTCTCACTTTGGCTTGAGTGTCAGCGTCATCCGATAAGTCTCACTTTGGCTTGAGTGTCAGCCTCGTCCGATAAGTCTCACTTTGGCTTGAGTGTCAGCCTCATCCGATAAGTCTCACTTTGGCTTGAGTGTCAGCCTCATCCGATAAGTCTCACTTTGGCTTGAGTGTCAGCCTCATCCGATAAGTCTCACTTTGGCTTGAGTGTCAGCCTCGTCCGATAAGTCTCACTTTGGCTTGAGTGTCAGCCTCGTCCGATAAGTCTCACTTTGGCTTGAGTGTCAGCCTCGTCCGATAAGTCTCACTTTGGCTTGAGTGTCAGCCTCGTCCGATAAGTCTCACTTTGGCTTGAGTGTCAGCCTCGTCCGATAAGTCTCACTTTGGCTTGAGTGTCAGCCTCGTCCGATAAGTCTCACTTTGGCTTGAGTGTCAGCCTCATCCGATAAGTCTCACTTTGGCTTGAGTGTCAGCCTCATCCGATAAGTCTCACTTTGGCTTGAGTGTCAGCCTCATCCGATAAGTCTCACTTTGGCTTGAGTGTCAGCCTCATCCGATAAGTCTCACTTTGGCTTGAGTGTCAGCCTCGTCCGATAAGTCTCACTTTGGCTTGAGTGTCAGCCTCGTCCGATAAGTCGTTACAAATGACATGTCCAAGGTATTTACATGAGGCGGCGAAGTTTAACTTCTTTCCCCCTAAGGTAATTTCCCTAGCAAGATTTCCAATTCTAGAGTCAAAGTACATGATCAGGGATTTACCAGCATTATACTGAACGTCGTGCTCACATCCGTAGGTGTAACATATGTCAAGTAATGTTTGTAGTTCTTTCGGGAATGAGCAAACAGAAGTACGTAATCTGCGTATATCAGATGATTAACCACCGCTGTTTGTAGTTCTTTCGGGAATGAGCAAACAGAAGTACGTAATCTGCGTATATCAGATGATTAACCACCGCTGTTTGTAGTTCTTTCGGGAATGAGCAAACAGAAGTACGTAATCTGCGTATATCAGATGATTAACCACCGCTGTTTGTAGTTCTTTCGGGAATGAGCAAACAGAAGTACGTAATCTGCGTATATCAGATGATTAACCACCGCTGTTTGTAGTTCTTTCGGGAATGAGCAAACAGAAGTACGTAATCTGCGTATATCAGATGATTAACCACCGCTGTTTGTAGTTCTTTCGGGAATGAGCAAACAGAAGTACGTAATCTGCGTATATCAGATGATTAACCACCGCTGTACCAAGACTACAACCAATGGATTGTTTGTGCAGTTGTACACTCAGATTGTCCAAATAAATGTTAAAAAGTAAAGGGGATAACTTTCCACCTCGCTTAACACCGTTGTCCACTGAGAAGAAGTTCAAATACGCAGATCCTCATCGTACACATACAACTCATTGCTGAGTACTCATACAATATATGTCGGTGCACCGCTTTGTTCTAGTTTCTTTTAAAGCTTAAGTCGACTCGATCAAATGCTTTTGAAGCATCAAGAAAGGCAACATACACAGCAGAACCGTGTTTAGTGTAAAACCTGAATTGTTCCTTAAATATGCAGACACACATAGCTCCGTTCCATGTTTGGGCTTAAACCCAAACTGGTGTGGCGTAGTTTGCATGTAGGTATCCATTCTGTCGATTAACACAGCATCTATTATCTTGGAACATATGCTCGAGAGGCATATTGGCCTGTAATTGCCCTTTCCGTTTACACGTCTATTTTTGTATTTAATAACCGGTACAATAACATACTCTGTTATTGCTTTTGGCGTGTAACCAGGACAAAGGACACTAGAATAGATGATAGTACCACGAGTTGTGAATCCGCGAACTTGATATGTTCTGCAGCAAGTAAATCCATACCTGGTGACTTATTGCATGTTAATTTATTAATAGTATTCATCAGTTCACCTGCATCAATAGTCATCAATAGTCATTTACAGTGTTGTAAGTACAGCAATAGTCGTTCCAGTGTTGTAAGTACAGCAATAGTCATTCCAGTGTTGTAAGTACAGCAATAGTCATTCCAGTGTTGTAAGTACAGCAATAGTCATTCCAGTGTTGTAAGTACAACAATAGTCATTCCAGTGTTGTAAGTACAGCAATAGTCGTTCCAGTGTTGTAAGTACAGCAATAGTCGTTCCAGTGTTGTAAGTACAGCAATAGTCATTCCAGTGTTGTAAGTACAGCAATAGTCATTCCAGTGTTGTAAGTACAGCAATAGTCATTCCAGTGTTGTAAGTACAACAATAGTCATTCCAGTGTTGTAAGTACAGCAATAGTCGTTCCAGTGTTGTAAGTACAGCAATAGTCGTTCCAGTGTTGTAAGTACAGCAATAGTCATTCCAGTGTTGTAAGTACAGCAATAGTCGTTCCAGTGTTGTAAGTACAGCAATAGTCATTCCAGTGTTGTAAGTACAGCAATAGTCGTTCCAGTGTTGTAAGTACAGCAATAGTCATTCCAGTGTTGTAAGTACAACAATAGTCATTCCAGTGTTGTAAGTACAGCAATAGTCGTTCCAGTGTTGTAAGTACAGCAATCACAGTGAACTTTATCACAACGGCTGTCTTTCACACTGTTGAAAATATGTTCATATGTTTACATCGTCGTGGACACCTTCAATGTTTACATCGTCGTAGACACCTTCAATGTTTACATTGTCGTGGACACCTTCAATGTTTACATCGTCATGGTCACCTTCAATGTTCGTGGGAAGTTTAATAAGCAATTATAGTTTCGTTGTCCTTTTTATATTTTCTAATAGCATGTTTAAATTTAATTCTGGATAATTTCATTAGATTAAAAACATCACCTTGTCTGGGTTTGTCAATCTCTCTCCAAAGCCACTAAGCATCAGCTGCATTGTGAAGCTCATTCCAGCCTGGCACCACATCATGTTTAAAAGCACATTTATTATTTGACACAAGTGTGTAAGATCTCAGATCTCTTCAATGTACCCACAATGGAATTATAAAAGTCATCAAGATCATCATAGTGACTACAGTTGTGACAATGTAACTCCAGAATTGGTAGCTAAGAAAATAAAGGCAATGAAGGATAACAAATCACCGGGAGTGGATGGGATTCCTCCAAAATTACTAATGGAAACAGCAGAACAAATCAGTATACCACTTGCAAGAGTATTCAACTTGTCATTAAAAGAGGGAGTTGTTCCGTTTGAATGGAAAGAAGCAAACATCATACCATTATTTAAAAAGGGTTCGAGAAATAAGTCAGAGAATTACAGACCAGTGAGTTTAACGTCAGTGATTTGTAAATTATTAGAAAGGTTAATTAAATACCATATGGTGGACTTCCTCGTTAAGCATAAATTATTAAATTTATCTCAACATGGATTCCTTAAAGCGAGGTCATGCTTAACTAATATGTTATGTTTTTGGGAAGAAATCAGTAAGTGGATAGACGTGGGATCGCCAGTAGATATTACCTACTTAGATTTTCAGAAAGCTTTTGTGTGCCACATCAAAGATTACTACTTAAATTAAAAGCCCATGGTATCGGGGATAGCATAACTGACTGGATAGAACAATGGCTGACTGACAGAAGACAACGAGTTGTAGTAGATGGAGAAGTTTCAAATTGGAAATCGGTTTTGAGTGGAGTACCTCAAGGATCAGTATTAGGACCTATATTATTCTTAATTTGTATCAATGACTTGGACGACAATATAACAAGTAACGTACTGAAATTTGCGGATGACACAAAACTGTTTAGAAAGGTTAATACTGATGGTGATAAACAACATTTACAAAACGATCTAGACAGATTAATGAAATGGTCTGAGAAATGGCAGATGTTGTTCAATTTTGGGAAATGTAAATGCCTACATACAGGACATGGGAACTTGAATGTAAACTATAAAATGGGAGATACTGTTCTGAGTACTACTATAAAAGAAAAGGACTTAGGAGTTACAATAAGCGCTGATATGAAAGTTTCAGAGCAGTGTGGTATTGCAGCTTCAAAGGGTAATCAAATTCTTGGATTGATTAGAAGAAACATAACATACAAGGGAAAAAAATTTAATTATACCTCTTTATAAAGCAATAGTTAGACCTCATTTAGAATACTGTATACAAGCATGCAGACCATATCGTAAGAAGGGTATATATACGCTTGAACGCATACAAAGGAGAGCAACTAAAATGATTCCAGAACTGAGAGACCTTAGTTATGAAGAACGCCTGAAAGAATGTGGTTTAACAACTCTAGAGACAAGGCGGTTAAGAGGAGATCAGATTGAAGTTTTTAAGATATTGAATGGGTATGAAAATATTGATAGAAATATGTTTTTCTCACTCAAGAAGGATACCAGAACTAGAGGACATGAGGTAAAATTAGTAAAGGATCAATGTAGATTGGAGGACAATAAATGAATGTAACAAATTGTCTACAGATTGTGTAACTGCTAGCAGCGTGAATATGTTTAAAAACAAGGTTGACACATATCTCAGGAGGGCGGATTATAAGTAGATGAACATTGTTGGACTCTCGATAAGCCAATGGCTTCCTTGTCCACTTGCCATCTGGGCCTTTGGCTTGGATGGCAAATCTTGTTAAATCTTGTTAAATTGGGATCATTGCATTTAACACCAGGTAAAACATTAATTTTATAACGTTCTACCTTCGTGCATTCTTTATATGCGTCAATATATTGTGGGAGTAGTGTGTCCCAGTGTATCACTTGCTTAATTTCGTTAGTGTTAACACTGCTATTAACACATTCTGGAACAACATCACTGTCAATGCTGAATGACACCGGATGATGATCAGAATGAATACAATCATAGAGTACTGACATGTTAGTTATGCAACCCTTAGCGTCAGCTGTGCCTATAACATGGTCTAACCATGATGTACTTCCCCAGGCAGAGCTAACATGGTCTAACCATGATGTACTTCCCCAGGCAGAGCTAACATCGTCTAACCATGATGTACTTCCCCAGGCAGAGCTAACATGGTCTAACCATGATGTACTTCCCCAGGCAGAGCTAACATGGTCTAACCATGATGTACTTCCCCAGGCAGAGCTAACATGGTCTAACCATGATGTACTTCCCCAGGCAGAGCTAACATGGTCTAACCATGATGTACTTCCCCAGGCAGAGCTAACATGGTCTAACCATGATGTACTTCCCCAGGCAGAGCTAACATGGTCTAACCATGATGTACTTCCCCAGGCAGAGCTAACATGGTCTAACCATGATGTACTTCCCCAGGCAGAGCTAACATCGTCTAACCATGATGTACTTCCCCAGGCAGAGCTAACATGGTCTAACCATGATGTACTTCCCCAGGCAGAGCTAACATGGTCTAACCATGATGTACTTCCCCAGGCAGAGCTAACATGGTCTAACCATGATGTACTTCCCCAGGCAGAGCTAACATGTATATATGTGTCTACCGGGAGATTATCCTGATCACATATAGCCAATGTAAATTTTCTGCAGAAATCAAGGAAGATATTCTCAAAATCCGATTTCTTAGAGATATCCGCATTATAGTCACCAACAATTGTTACGCATGAGCTATTAATAGTATCAACGTATATAGTTAGTTTAGACATATAATCATTAAACATGTCCCGGTTTTCTACACATTCATAAGGTAATTATACATTTAATGGATAATACTCTTTACTACCACAGCATGTTCTTCTGCCGCAAAGTCAGTCATAACTATAATCAAGTATGCTAATGTATATATTCTAGGGAGTTATTCCATAAGACACCAACCCCAGCATATGCCCTGATGAAATACCACAAGAGGCGTCTACTGGAGAAGAATCATTGCCAACATAACTATCATGGCCTGTGTTTAGCAAATGGCAATCTTGTTTTGTAAGCATAAGCTCTTTTAAGCATAGAATGCCACACTTAATTAAGAAATCACTTTAAAAGGGCATATACAACCTTTAAATTAAAAACGATGCGATGTTGATTTCTATGGTTTAGTCGACGATGTTAATGAATGTCCTCAAATACACACCAGTTGGCCAGTTTTCCGCGTTATAAAAGCTAGATGCGTTATTGCACATTACAGTGATCTTAAATTATGCATAACTTTCATGTTTCTTTTTTATATTTTTACACACTTTGAATCAAGATTATGCACAAACTTGACATATACAGACAGCTCATCAGCTGTTACAATAGGGTCTAGCCGCGACATAAAAGACTTGACATATACAGACAGCTCATCAGCTGTTACAATAGGGTCTAGCCGCGAGATAAAAGACTTGACATATACAGACAGCGCATCAGCTGTAGCATTAGGGTCTAGCCGCGAGATAAAAAACTTGACAGATGAGTTAATGTTTGCCGTTCCCCGCCCCGATCACCTCCTGCATGCTGTTCTTGCGCACTTTTTTCCCCGACACCAGCTTGAAACCATCGTCGTCAGTCATCTTACTCTGTTGTTTCAGCGCACCAGGCACACGACTCCCGACATCGTTCGCATCTGAAGACGTAGCATACTATGCCATTGCAAATACTTTGCAAGTGGTCATCAGTTTGCCGGTCGGCCCGTTGAACTGCAGTATAGTATAATTAACCCAGCGCGACAACAAAGTAATTGATTTTTAAATGTCACAATTGTAAAAGTAACCTATTTTATTCAGACTTGTTGACTCTAGTTGTAGGGGCTGATTCATGTCGCATTCGAGTCGAGTTTTCATGATTCACACTTGACTTGGAATTCTGATAGATGACTCGAGAGGTGACTTGGATTTGAAGGTCACTGACTTATGATTTGCCAATATGTCTGGCCAACAAGTCTGTTATTAATCATAATTACCTCTCAAGAAACTTGCAGTTTGTTTTGGATATTTCGACTGCATCTCGCAGTCTTCTTCAGCAGACTGAAGTTACGGATGTGTCACATGACCAATGTCATGTGACACAAGCTGGAGTAGGACTGGTGGGAGCTCCTGGCCGACGTCTCGGTTCAGCGTAGGTTTGTTTCTGTGGATGTTAATCGCCTCCTTTATTTTTCTCCTGTGCCAATTCTTCTCGTGGTCTAGAATATTGACGTCCTTCATAGAGCACTGATGACCTGTGTTCAGTTTGTGTTCACTTATAGCTGATAGGGGTTGGCGACAAGATAGATGTTCTTTGATTCTTGTGCCAAGTCTTCTGGCTGTTTCTCCTATATAGTGTTGGTCACATTCTGGGCATTGTATGTCATATACTACCCCACACTTTGCTGCCTTTGCTGTTCTGTCTTTTGGGTGTACCAACAGTGACCTCAGGGTGTTGATAGGTTTGTGGTAAACCGGGATGTTATAGGACTTGAAAATCCTTGCTACTTGTTCTGATAGTTTACTAATGTAGGGCAGACCTATGGCATGTTGTCTTCTGCTGGTTTCTGTGGTAGTGTTCTCCTTCCTTCTCGTTGGTTGCGTGGTGTTAAACATCCAAGTTTTGTAACCGTTTGCTTTCAGCACTTTCTTGATGTGGTCCACCTCTGTGTTCTTGTCTTCTCCTTCAGTTATCAGGTTTTCTGCCCTTTGGAGGAGTGTCCTGACTACTGAGCGTTAGTGTTCTAGGTGGTGATTAGAATCCCAGTTCAAATATTGGTCCGTGTGGGTTGCTTTCCGATATATCTTGACCTTGGTTGATCCATCATCATTCAGGCATACACACGTGTCTAGAAAGGCTAACGTATTGTCCTGTTCTGGTTCTACCGTGAACTTAATGTTCTCGTCCATTGAATTCAGATGGTGTGTGAAATGTTCTACTTCGCTCTCTTGTAATACTGTGAATGTGTCATCTACATACCTCAACCAGATGTCTGGAGGATGAGGTGCTTCTCTGATGGCTCTTTCCTCAAAATGTTCCATGTATAGGTTTGCCACTATCGGAGAGACCGGTGAACCCATGGCTGCTCCCTTCTTCTGTTTGTAGAATACTCCATCATAAATGAAATATGTGGTGTTCAGACAGATTTCTAACAGTGTGATGATCTGATTTACTGATAGTTCACCTCTGTCTTTCAGTGTTGTATCCTGGTTTAGTCGGTCCTTTATCACTGATACCGCCTCTGTCACAGGGATACTCGTGAACAGGGCTGTCACATCAAAAGACACCATTTTCCTCCCTGGTGGAACTTCCAACTCTTTGATCTTCTTTACAAATTGTGTGCTGTTTTTCACAAAATGTTCTGTTTTTCCAACTAGTGGGCTCAAAATGCTGGCTAGGAACTTTGCTGTCTTGTATGTGATGCTACCTATACTTGATACTATAGGTCTTAATGGTACATTGTTCTTGTGGACCTTAGGCAATCCATAGAATTTTGGGACTGTTTCTGATGTAGGGTAGATCCTGTAGTATAGGGCATCTGAGATCGTCTTGGTTCTTTTCCACTCTTTCATGGTGTTGACTAGTTTACTTTTGTAAACTTTGGTGGGGTCCCTTTCCAATTTCTTGTAGGTGGTGTCGTCTACTAATAGTCCAGCAATCTTTGCGTCGTAATCTATGGCCTTCATAATCACAGTTGCTCTACCCTTGTCTGCTGGTAGAATCTTGATCGTCTTGTCGCTACGTAAAGTTTGAAGTGCTTTCCTCTCTTCCAGTGATATGTTAGATCTCTTTTTTTTGGCTTTGTGTTTCATCACGGCTTTAGCTACCTCACATCTCAACCCATCGGCCCTGTGTTTTTCTTTGATGTTCTTACATGCTAGTTCTGTTGTCGTTATCAGATCGTCTATGGGAAGGTTCTGTGGGGTAACCGCAAAATTTAAACCTTTCTTCAATAGGCTGACTTCGTCACTGTCTAAATGTCTGTTCGCTAGATTAATGACCCACCTCTCTGTGATGTTGTCCGGGTCATCTAGTTGTGGACTGTCCGCTCCGTGTTGTTGTTTGGATAACAGTTGATCATATTTTCGCTGTTGTCTTTCCCGCGTTTCCCGGAAAGTAGTTTCGTGCGCATGCTCGATGAACGCTGTCACTTCCTCCATTTCCGTTTCTGTTAGTTTCGTACGTAGGTTCGCTTCTAGCAATTCTTTTTCATCTTGTAATTTGTTCACCGTAAAATGGCACTGAGAAATTCTGATGTTTAACAATTTCTTCTCTGCTTTTCTCAGGATTGTTGACGCTTTTATTCCCTTCACCGTCGATCGTATATGTAGGCTCTTTGGGATTACGTTGTCATGGAGACAACGTGTATTGAAATGGCGGTGGTTCTTCCAGCAAGCTAACTTCCTCGTCGTTTTCTCCAGCCCCCGTAACATTTTCACAACCTCTCGTTCGTGTTGTCGAATGATCAAATTCATGGAACAAGTATGTTGTTTAACAAGATTTAACAAGATTTGCCATCCAAGCCAAAGGCCCAGATGGCAAGTGGACAAGGAAGCCATTGGTTTATCGAGAGTCCAACAATGTTCATCTACTTATAGCCCGCCCTCCTGAGATATGTGTCAACCTTGTTTTTAAACATATTCACGCTGCTAGCAGTTACACAATCTGTAGACAATTTGTTCCATTCATTTATTGTGCTCTGTGAGAACGAGTGCTTCCTGATGTCCAATCTACATTGATCCTTTACTAATTTTACCTCATGTCCTCTAGTTCTGCTATCCTTCTTGAGTGAGAAAAACATATTTCTATCAATATTTTCATACCCATTCAATATCTTAAAAACTTCAATCTGATCTCCTCTTAACCTCCTTGTCTCTAGAGTTGTTAAACCACATTCTTTCAGGCGTTCTTCATAACTAAGGTCTCTCAGTTCTGGAATCATTTTAGTTGCTCTCCTTTGTATGCGTTCAAGCGTATATATACCCTTCTTACGATATGGTCTGCATGCTTGTATACAGTATTCTAAATGAGGTCTAACTATTGCTTTATAAAGAGGTATAATTAATTTTTTTCCCTTGTATGTTATGTTTCTTCTAATCAATCCAAGAATTTGATTACCCTTTGAAGCTGCAATACCACACTGCTCTGAAACTTTCATATCAGCGCTTATTGTAACTCCTAAGTCCTTTTCTTTTACAGTAGTACCCAGAACAGTATCTCCCATTTTATAGTTTACATTCAAGTTCCTATGTCCTGTATGTAGGCATTTACATTTCCCAAAATTGAACAACATCTGCCATTTCTCAGACCATTTCACTAATCTGTCTAGATCGTTTTGTAAATGTTGTTTATCACCATCAGTATTAACCTTTCTAAACAGTTTTGTGTCATCCGCAAATTTCAGTACGTTACTTGTTATACTGTCGTCCAAGTCATTGATATAAATTAAGAATAATATAGGTCCTTGAGGTACCCCACTCAAAACCGATTTCCAATTTGAAACTTCTCCATCTACTACAACTCGTTGTCTTCTCTCATGTCAGCCTTTGTTCTATCCAGTCAGTTATGCTATCCCCGATACCATGGGCTTTTAATTTAAGTAGTAATCTTTGTTACCATTATAACTGTTTGTTCTGAATGCTTTGAAGACGTATGTTACTGCGTTATGTGTGTTTGATGAAAGAGGCGTCTAAAATGAATTCTTATGTACAGCAAACCTTTTCGCGGGACTCGTAAATCCATTACCGTTCTGCCGAGGCGATATTTGCACAAAGCTGCCCACGCACTGCGGTCACCGAGGAATCGAAATATATTTAGACCAGCCTGTCGCTGTTCATTTCCACAATTTCTTCAATAGCGACCCGGCCTTTTGTACTGGGTGCATTCCTATCTCCGAACATGTCGTGTCTGTACAAAGAACGTCTGAAAATAACCGCATTTCAGCGTCGCGGCTTCATTGCTGGCTTTGCGCGTTGTAACAATCACATACATAGTCGGGAGATGTCATTATGTATAACGCAATGATTTCTTGAGCAGTGACGCTCTGTGGGCCACCACAAGAGACTCGCCTACTTACTTTATGAGTCTCTGAGTTTTAAGTGCCTCGGAGTCGACGCATTCTGTCAGGAAGTGGCATTTCTGTCTAAAAGCATGTCCTTATATCTGGCTGCTTTTCTTAGTTTCATGACTTCTTCGCTTCCGCCTAAATAATGAGTACACCAGATATAACATGAAACTAAAATGGTTGCCGGACGTTTCGGGCGTGGACGTTTCGGCCCACGACAGCCGGCAATTTGTTCAAGAGTGGACGTTTCGGCCAGAGAGTCGTCGAGTCATTGTGTTAACAACTAGCTTCAGATTAACGGGATTCAAACGAGGACGTTCTTGGGGGTGGGGGGGGAATCTCTACGCAAGAAGAGGTCACCTCAAAATGTGACGTATGCGCTGTTGAAGCTCTAATTTGAAGAGGAGGGGGAGGGGGAGGGGGAGGGGGAGGGGGAGGGGGAGGGGGAGGGGGAGGGGGAGGGGGAGGGGGAGGGGGAGGGGGAGGGGGAGGGGAGGGGGAGGGGGAGGTGGAGGGGGAGGGGAGGGGAGGGGGAGGGGAGGGGAGGGGAGGGGAGGGGGAGGGGAGGGGAGGGGAGGGTAGGGGGAGGGGGAGGGGGAGGGGATGGAGAGGGGAGGGGGAGGGGGAGGGGGAGGGGGAGGGGGAGGGGGAGGGGGAGGGGGAGGGGGAGGGGGAGGGGGAGGGGAGGGGGAGGGGGAGGGGGAGGGGGAGGGGGAGGGGGAGGGGGAGGGGGAGGGGAGGGGGAGGGGGAGGGGGAGGGGGAGGGGAGGGGAGGGGAGGGGAGGGGGAGGGGGAGGGGGAGGGGGAGGGGGAGGGGGAGGGGGAGGGGGAGGGGAGGGGGAGAGGGGCTAAGGGAGGTTGGTTCCCACGAGTTGAACAGTGTTTACATAATGACTCTACTATTGTCGTATAGGGCTGATCTTATGGCTTTCGTGCGTGTTTGCATGCGTGCATGTGCGTACGTGTGGATGTGCGTGCATGCGTGCGTGCGTGCGTGCGTGTGTGCGTGCGTGCGTGCGTGCGTGCGTGCGTGCGTGATCGTGTTCGTGTCCGTGAACGTATTTATTATGTGTGTGTGCGCGCGCGCGTGTGTGTGTGCGTGTGTGCGCGTGTGTGTGCTAATGTGTGCGTGCCTGTGTGTGCAAGCATGCACGCGCGCGCGCTGATACGATGACTGACATTTTCATATATCACCTTTTCGTACGACGTGGATCATTTAGCATTTCTTACCGCACATCAAACACAAGGCTTTATGAAATATACATACATGATAATGTCACCGGTGTTACCGTCGCCATCATCTGTCATCTGTCATCTCTATGTCACACCATCTTCCTCTTCGTTTTCATCAGCCTTATTATTACCGTCATTTACGTCATCACGACCTGGATTTTTGACGCCGCTATATTTTCATTACAGCCCTGACCACTGAGCAACATTACCTTCGACATTACGGCTTCGGTTTGCATGCACAAGCTTTCTCACAAACACACGCGCACGCACAAGCACACGCACTCGCACAAGCACAAACACGGACACGTACACACACACACTCGCACACGCACACGCACACTTCTACTCTATCACGTATGTACTGCACGTACTCTTTGTAGCATACGACATTATGTTAACATTATGTTAACATTATGTTAACATTATGTTAACGCCGTTCAATTTATGGGAACCTGTCCGCCCGTTTAACATGAGTGAGGCATCGAGTTTTTGCTGGCAAAGATAACGAGACAGTTGTCCAGCGATCCGGATGACAAGGTAATCAACGCTGGCTCAGTTTGTGTAATTGGCCTGATTTCTTCGGCAGAGCAGCTGAACTAGCCACGTAGAGGCCACCACTGTTGTTTTTATTACGAATATCGACCTTGTGTTCTGCATACTCAGAACTTAATTTTCGTGATAAAAATTAATTTACAGCATGTAACGATTGTTACATATTTTGTGAAATGTCTTAATTTTTAAACAGCTTATGTTGCGGACCTGCGGTGGACCAGGATGTAGCCTCCACCTGCTACTGTGCCTCATAATGAACAAGGCTGAATCGATGAACCTGTGACGGTGGAATGACGGAGCGAGTCCGTAACTCAATACGTTGCAATAATAAGAATAATACTATTGGTTTTCTTTGCAATCGCGGAGATTGCATACAACTTCGATAAGTCGGAGTTGGGGGGGAAGAGTTGGGGGGACAGTCCACATTTTTTTAATCTATGTGCGTTTAAAATCTTATTCACGCTGCTAGAAGTTACATAATCTGTAGATAAATTGTCCTATTCGTTTATTGTCCTCTGTGAGAACGAGTACTTCCTGATATCCAATCTACACTGATCCTTGGCTGATGTTATGTCATGTCCTCTAGTTATATTATCTTCCTTGAGTGTTAAGAAAATATGTCTATCAATATTGTCATACCCATTCAATATCTTGAAAACTTAAATTTT
>OY759264.1:57997217-58012217 GCA_963662155.1 Lamellibrachia columna
CCTGGCAGTGGGACATTAAACACCTGGCAGTGGGACATTAAACACCTGGCAGTGGGACATTAAACACCTGGCAGTGGGACATTAAACACCTGGCAGTGGGACATTAAACACCTGGCAGTGGGACATTAAACACCTGGCAGTGGGACATTGAACACCTGGCAGTGGGACATTAAACACCTGGCAGTGGGACATTGAACACCTGGCGGTGGGACATTGAACACCTGGCGGTGGGACATTGAACACCTGGCAGTGGGACATTGAACACCTGGCGGTGGGACATTGAACACCTGGCGGTGGGACATTGAACACCTGGCAGTGGGACATTGAACACCTGGCGGTGGGACATTGAACACCTGGCAGTGGGACATTGAACACCTGGCGGTGGGACATTGAACACCTGGCAGTGGGACATTAAACACCTGGCAGTGGGACATTGAACACCTGGCGGTGGGACATTGAACACCTGGCAGTGGGACATTGAACACCTGGCGGTGGGACATTGAACACCTGGCAGTGGGACATTATACACCTGGCAGTGGGGCATTAAACACCTGGCAGTGGGACATTAAACACCTGGCAGTGGGACATTAAACACCTGGCAGTGGGACATTAAACACCTGGCAGTGGGACATTAAACACCTGGCAGTGGGACAATAAACACCTGGCAGTTGGACATTAAACACCTGGCAGTAGGACATTAAACACCTGGCAGTGGGTCAATAAACACCTGGCAGTGGGACATTAAACACCTGGCAGTGGGACATTAAACACCTGGCAGTGGGAAATTAAACACCTGGCAGTGGGACATTATACACCTGACAGTGGGACATTAAACACCTGGCAGTGGGACATTAAACACCTGACAGTGGGACATTAAACACCTGACAGTGGGACATTAAACACCTAGCTGTGGGACATTACAGCGGACATGGATATGGTAGAACGGGAAAGGACTCACGAGGTTGACTAAAACTGGAGCCAATGGACAGCTTGTGTACCAGGTTTTACTTCCCGGTGAACACACGGGTGTAAGTAAACAAACAAGTAATTTTGGATAAAGAGTTTTGTTAGTTCCCAGAATCATGGATGCTTTAGAGATAATATATTTCCCGCTGTCACGTTTGAGTCGTTTAGTGGTGTATAAATTGTGGTGCATAAAGTGTGAATAGCCTTGTGGTGTATAACGTGTGAATAACCGTGTGGTGCATAAAGTGTGGATAGCATTGTGGTGCATAAAGTGTGAATAGCCGTGTGGTGCATAAAGTGTGGATAGCATTGTAGTGTATAGTGTTTGAATAGCCTTGTGGTGCATAAAGTGTGAATAGCCTTGTGGTGCATAAAGTGTGAATAGCCTGGTGTTGCATAAAGTGTGAATAGTCTTGTGATGCATAAAGTGTATATATCCTTGTGGTATTATAAAGAGCCTGGTGGTGTATAAAGTGTGAGTAGCTTTGTGGTGCATAAAGTGTGAATAGCCTGGTGGTGCATAAAGTGTGAAAAGCCTGGTGTTGCATAAAGTGTGAATAGTCTTGTGGTATTATAAAGTGTGAAGAGCCTGGTGGTGCGTAATGTGTGTATAGCCTTGTGGTGTCTAAGGTGTGAATAGCCTTGTGGTGCATAAAGTGTGAATAGCCGTGTGGAGTTTAAAGTGTGAATAGCCTTGGGGTGTATAAATTATGAATAGCCTTGTGGTGCATAAAGTGTGAATAGCTTTGGGGTGTAAAAATTATGAATAGCCTTGTGGTGCATAAAGTGTGAATAGCCTTGGGGTGTAAAAAATTTGAATAGCTTTATGGTGCATAAAGAGTGAATAGCATTGTGGTGTATAAAGTGTGACTAGCCTTGTGGTGTATAAAGTGTGAATAGCCTTGTGGTGTATAAAGTGTGAATAGCCGTGTGGTGTACAAAGTGTGAATAGCCTTGTGGTGTATAACGTGTGAATAGCCGTGTGGTGTACAAAGTGTGAATAGCCTTGTGGTGTATAAAGTGTGAATAGCCGTGTGGTGTACAAAGTGTGAATAGCCGTGTGGTGTATAAAGTGTGAATAGCCTTGTGGTGTATAAAGTGTGAATAGCCTTGTGGTGTATAAAGTGTGAATAGCCGTGTGGTGTACAAAGTGTGAATAGCCTTGTGGTGTATAAAGTGTGAATAGCCGTGTGGTGTACAAAGTGTGAATAGCCGTGTGGTGTATAAAGTGTGAATAGCCTTGTGGTGTATAAAGTGTGAATAGCCGTGTGGTGTATAAAGTGTGAATAGCCGTGTGGTGCATAAAGTGTGAATAGCCTTGTGGTGTATAAAGTGTGAATAGCCTTGTGGTGTATAAAGTGTGGATAGCCTTGTGGTGCATAAAGTGTGAATAGCCTTGTGGTGCATAAAGTGTGAATAGCCTTGTGGTGTATAAAGTGTGAATAGCCTTGTGGTGCATAAAGTGTGAATAGCCTTGTGGTGCATAAAGTGTGAATAGCCGTGTGGTGTACAAAGTGTGGATAGCCTTGTGGTGCATAAAGTGTGAATAGCCTTGTGGTGCATAAAGTGTGAATAGCCTTGTGGTGTATAAAGTGTGGATAGCCTTGTGGTGCATAAAGTGTGAATAGCCTTGTGGTGCATAAAGTGTGAATAGCCTTGTGGTGTATAAAGTGTGGATAGCCTTGTGGTGCATAAAGTGTGAATAGCCTTGTGGTGCATAAAGTGTGAATAGCCGTGTGGTGCATAAAGTGTGAATAGCCTTGTGGTGCATAAAGTGTGAATAGCCGTGTGGTGTATAAAGTGTGAATAGCCTTGTGGTGTATACAGTTTTTTTTCGCAGATTTTTGACTGGACACGGCAAACGTAATAATGCAGTTTGTCCCACGATTTCACCTAAACAAAATAGAACATGTTAACTATCGAGCCAGTGTGCCATAGTGGATATTGCGTGGGTAAAAAATTTTCGCGAAACAAGACGAGCGAAAAAAATCGATAATAAGGAGGAACCTTTAATATGCCTGTTCAAATTGAATTTGCGGGCAATAGATCAATATGGTGTTCTTGGAACCGACGTTCCTAAGCTTTCCGACTCCTACACGTACAGTCACGCACAGATCTAGTTACGTTAAAAATTTACATATTCTTCTATGAATTTGTTTTCCAAACATAAGTTCATCAATAAAAATTGTATAACCCAATTAATTGCTACGTCTTAATTACTGAAAAATCTAATTTTGCAATAAATTTTTACACCAAAGAAAACTCGCACTTACACACTCTGGCACGCGCACGTACACGCACGTACACGCATGTACACGCACGCCAACACGCACGCCAACACACACGCCAGCACGCACGGATAAATCCCAAACTACAATTTGTGTCTTTATCGATCTAAAAAAGCTTTCGACACCGTTGACCACAGGATATTGCTAAGTAAATTGCAATGCTATGGAGTAAGGGGTTTAGCTCTGGAATGGATAAAAAGTTATTTATCCAACCGTAGACAATAATTATGTATGCTACATTAATAGTAATTCAGAATTCAAAGAAATCAAGTGTGGAGTCCCGCAAGGATCAATCATTGGCCCATTACTGTTTATCTTGTACATAAATGACATGTGCGATGTTTCCAAGTTACTTCATATTATTCTATTTGCAGATGATACTAACATTTTTACGCGGCTAGTAATATTGATGATGTAATCAATACAGTCAACAACGAACTAAAACAACTAGGCCTATGGTTCAGAGCGAACAAATTATCGCTCAATGTGAACAAAACAAATTTTATAATGTTTAACAATAAAAAACAACCTAGAACAGATGTGCAAATAGTTTTGAATGGAACAAACATTGAGCAGGTAACACATACAAAATTCCTTGGAGTAACTATTGATGAAAACCTAACATGGAGAGAACATATAAAAATGGTTGAAACAAAAGTATCAAAAAGCATAGCAGTTTTGTATAAAACTATGCATGTTCTTGATTGTCAAGCGTTACACATATTATATCAATCACTTGTTGAACCACATATGTCATATTGCTGTGAGATATGGGGAAGTACGTATCAATCACTTGTTGAACCACACATGTCATATTGCTGTGAGATGTAGGGAAGTACGTATCAATCACTTGTTGAACCACACATGTCATATTGCTGTGAGATATGGGGAAGTACGTATCAATCACTTGTTGAACCACATATGTCATATTGCTGTGAGATATGGGGAAGTATGTATCAATCCAGACTCAAGAAACTATTTCTGTTACAGAAAAAAGCTATACGAATTATTTACAACCTTAATTACCATGATCATACATCTGTATTTTTCCACAGCTCAAAAATACTTAAACTTCACGATTTAGTTACATACAAGACTATGATTATACTCTATAAAGTAAATAATCACTCTTTAAATGGTCGTGTTCAAGCATTCTTTAAACCAACCGAAGCTATACACATGTATGGCACCAGACAGAGCAAACTGTTTTATGTTAAAAATACAAACACCACCCTCAGACTACTGTCACTCACTGTCAAAGGTATAAATACGTGGAGCAGTTTAGCAAATGAAATAACTCAGCTACCAAGTTTAACACAATTTAAAAAAAACATTCAAGTTGTCATTACTTACAGCATATTTATAAAAAAATATTTAAAGTTATGTCAATTAGTTAATTTATAATTAGCACAAGCACCACTGTAATAAGTTTATAAGTGAATTGTGAATGCTATTTTGTATTTAATTTTTTTTTACTTGTATTGCATTTATTTAGTTTGAGAAGGGCATAGCACCTTATAAGTCGTATGACTTCAGCTATGTCCCTTCAGCAGCAGCAGCACACCATACTATGCACCTGTATTATGTTGTTGTTGTTGTTGAATAAACTTTCACTTCACTTCACTTCACGGCTACACGCACGCCCAAACATAATTATGTAGAGTTCTAGTGCGGTTTACGTAATTTGTGTCTAAAAATAAGTTCAAAGTAAAGTTAGACTAATAGTTGCCACACCTTAATTACTGATAAATCTCATTTTACAATCAGATTAAAAAAACCATTACTGGCGCGCACGCAGAAGCAAGTTCGTACAGATCGCAAGTTATCCGATTTCTGTTGTTTTATTTCCCCAGAAGTAACTGTGTACAGCCAGAAAGCTTGCAACGTTTGAAATGGTGGTCCTTTGGCAGTGTTGATGTTGCAGTATGTAGCAGATTTGAAGAGGCTCAAGTATTCTGATGACAGCATTAACCGACACACCGGTAGATCCAATACTAGTTTTGCGGATATAGGTATTTTGGAGGTGAAGTGTATTTACGACATTATTAAAAGAGCTGGAGGTATATACTACTGATAGCATAGTTCCGGTGGATGTCGTGAAGTTATTACGATGTTAACAGAACTTGTACAGCACATTGATTGCATAGTTCCGATGGATGTCATGAAGTTATTATAATTCTATGGTCACCTTTTCTTACAATCGTGTAAAATGTAAACATGGCCACCGAGTGGAAAATAAAAAAGAAGAAGAAGTCAGTGAGTCACTCATACATGTACATTCAATTTCAAATAAGTTGAATGATCCAAGTTTGCCCGTGCTAAGCCCAGGATGGTCTCCACCGTGCATACCGTCCTACATCAACTGTATTCTCTGTCCTGTTATGACGCCATGGACGTTCGCAATTGATTTTCAGCTATACCAATAAGAAGACCCGGCGCTGGCGACCGCCTCCGCGCCCTGTCTGACGCACGGTAATTGCAATGGCGCCGTCTGCCAATTGAATAACGCGTCGTTTTCGTCGCTAGTTTATTAAACAGTAGCAAACAGAACGCCGGGGCCAGTAGCGGGAACCGGACCTGCATCGGACTGCAGCTGACCAACACTGAACCGCACACGTGCCGATCGATGGTCATATCTTGTTTCACACAACACTTGTCACGCTGCAGCAGAACCGTGTCACGGGACAGTGGGTGGGATTTGTGACACAGACGGAAAAGGTGAGTAACGTAGGCAAGTGTGTTATTTCATTATATGGTCGGAATTACTTTTCGCAACTTCGAGTTAAACACTGGTGTCGCTATAAATGCCCACGACGCCGACAGTATCGACGTGATATGGCAATGTGACACCAGTGGCGTCACAATATTTCGTGTTGACACTTATAGTAGCACTGCAAACGTAGTGTGTAATCGTGTTTACGGAAGAAGAAGAAGAAAGAGAAAAGCTTAATACAGCACGGGAGGCTTTTGTAGAAAACCGAAGCTTTGTAATTTATCTAGAAAAGTTAATAAAATAATAAAACGGAACCAATATGTGCAGTTAGATTGATTTCTGCTCTAACGTCGAGTCAGCGATAAAGCGGTATTGATTCAACCAATGTGCCAACATAAATACTGCAGACGGTTCAATGCACTGGACATCGCAGAGAAAGACAAACACACGGGTGGGACATAAAGTATGGGTCAAGGAAGACGAAGGTCTGTTATGTTTCATTATGAGAAGAAAGCTGGCTTAGTGCGGCCGTTGGAAAAAGAAGACCAGAGAGACCAGTACTGACCAGCATAGAAGAGGGACTAGCAGAGAAATTCAAAGAGGAAGAAGATATGGGATGGACTGACAACATCAAACATTGGACGGATGGTGCACTCGAAGTGGCTAGAGAGATTGCAAGATGATGTCAAAGGCCTAACTGAGGCTGCGCGAGAAGAAGACAAAGATAACGATTAAACATAGATAACGACTAAACTAACATGCAGAAATTCCATAAACATGTACTTTGGCCGTTGGGTCGACCTTCGGAATGCTATATTCATAGTTAGTTAAATAATCATCTATATTTGGTGTCAAGATTAAAAAATGTTCGCTTCAATGCTGTCAACATACCACGCCAAACAGAACCGTTAATGTTATGGTACTCAAGTCTGATCGTGTCATCGTAAATAATGTCATATGGTATAAACTAGATATACCGCAACTTCTTGTTAACATCGAAATGTGTTTAAAGGTCCCTCCTCAATTCGATTTTTGCTCGTCTTAATTCAACTTAATTTTGGGAAAAATCAAATCTACCTACTAGTATAGCTTGTTTGTACTACTTTTGTATGTAGTTTTGTTCTTGTGTGAAATCATCAGACAAATTGTTAAATTACTTAATGTTTGGTCAAACATTAATTGAAGTAAAAATGGGAAAGGCTGAACATTCACGAACTTCACCCTTGTTGTAATTTCGAAACTTCGTCACGTGATCGGCGAGAGGATAGAAGTCAACCCTTTGATCGGCATTGAATCGCACAGTGTTTCCGTTTTTGATATCCGTTATTTTGAGCCTTACCAGATCTAACGACTAAAATAAATTATTCCATCATTTATACATAAACTATTCACATGCTACATATTTGGACATCAGATTGGCGATGGATGTTTAGGATGGAGTTTTAACGAATTACATTTTAAACATATACTTTGGAATATATACTTTAACCGTAATCTGTTTAAATTAAATGTATATTGCCATATATATATATATATATATATTACCATATATATATATATATATATATATATATATATATATATATATATATATATATATATATATATATATATGGCAATATACATTTAATTAAATGTATATTAGCATATATATATATATATATATATATATATATATATATATATATATGGCAATATACATTTAATTTAAACAGATTACGGTCAAAGTATATATTCCAAAGTATATGTTTAATATGTAATTCGTATTGCAATATATATATATATATATATATATATATATACATATATATATAAATATATATATATATATATATATATATATATATATATATATACATATTTATATATATATATATATATATATATATATATATATATATATGGCAATATATATTTAATTATATATATGTATATATATATATAATTATTACATATTTAATTATATTATATTATATTATATTATATTATATTACATTACATAATATATATATATATATATATATATATATATATATATATATATATATATATATATATATATATATGTAAAATTATATATATATATATATATACATATATATATATATATATATATATATATATATATATATATATATATATATATATAATATTCGTGTTGGGATGAATATCGTGTTTACGTTGCATGCGGAGGGGAACTTAAATACTGTTAATGATGTTCCCATCCCGTGATCCCGCGAACGTCTGACCCCGATACATTTGTCGACAGGTAGTGGACATTGTCGACAGGTAGTGGACATTGTCGACAGCTGTTTTATCAATGGTCACGGTCAATATTCATATACAGATAACGGTCAATTTATATTAAAACATGGACGCCCATTAAAACGCGTTTAGTCAGTCAAAATAGGTAGAGTTTATGCTAAATAATAACAGGAGTTTACGATCAAAACGATAGAACCGTGATTCTTCTGCGCTGTCAACATAACACAACAACAACAACAGCAGCAACAACAACAAAAACAACAGTAAACGTTGCAATTCAAGACATTCTCCGACGGGGTCCCCAAAGGAAATACAGAGTAAAAAGCAAGAACACGACATTTGTTCTGATATATATTATTCACGCAAGCGCAGCATGCAGGGCACGCGTGCAGTGCAGGACGGGAATAGAAGCGCCTTTGGCCTGGCTCAAAAGAGTTAATTAAAACGGAAGCTACAAGGGAAGTCGTAGATTTGACCAAAGTCCCACGGGCAGTCAAAGAGCACATACACGATCATCCAAAGTCTGACGCGCCCAATACTTCAACATGTCCACGTGGTCTTCGCGTCTGTTCTCTGTGTTCTCTTCTAAACGGTGACGCTTACGTTTATTTCGATGTCATATTTTCATTGTCTTGTAAATAGGAAATACTCATACTAGAGGGTATTGCATTAATATTTTATGGTGCGCTTGTGGACCATATAGGTGTGTGCGGTCTGGCCTAATAACGAAAGTGGCGGACTACGATAACAAGACCATCGATAGTTATTAGTAGTATATTGTGTTCATTCGGTTTTATGACAGCTTGGCGATTGCCGCTGTTATCGGTAGCAATTTGTGGATAGAATGACACGTATTGCAGTTAGCTGTAACGTAGGAGCGAGTGTAGAGTGTGATTCGATTGATCCTATTTACATTCTCTTGGGTTTTACGTGACTTTTATGACTCACAACGTGCAATCAACTACGGCTACTGATATCAGTCGTGTGCAATCAACACACACGCACACGCACACGCACACGCACACGCACACGCACACGCACACGCACACGCACACGCACACGCACACGCACACGCACACGCACACGCACACGCACACGCACACGCACACGCACACGCACACGCACACGCACACGCACACGCACACGCACACGCACACGCACACGCACACGCACACGCACACGCACACGCACACGCACACGCACACGCACACGCACACGCACACGCACACGCACACGCACACGCACACGCACACGCACACGCACACGCACACGCACACGCACACGCACACGCATACCCGCGCACACGCACGCGCACACGCACACGCACACGCACGTAAAAACGCACACACTCCTTTCCTTTTTTGTCGCAAACACATACGCGCACATGCACGCATGCCCGCACGCACGCACGCACGCACGCACGCACGCACGCACGCACGCACGCACGCACGCACGCACGCACGCACGCACGCACGCACGCACGCACACACACACACACACACACACACACACACACACACATCAACCCGAGGATGCATCCATCCTCTCACGCACAAACAACCGAATAATCGGCACATCACTTCCCCAAACTGCATATAACTACACTGATTAATCACCTTTACTTGACGTATATTTTGCATCGCCATTCGGTCATTCGGTCAATACTTGCCAGTGTGGCGCTGTTTGGCCGTCAATTTCACTCAGTAAAGGCCGAGACGGATAAACTGTGAACGTTTCTGACCATTCAAACTGGACATTGACGACCGTTCTTAATTGCCGCTTCGAGTTATCGGGTCAATATGAAGGTGAAGTGTCGCCTGGACTTGATTCACATTTGATAGTACACATGTATAATGAAGGCGTACTTAGTGGCTGAGTGTGTGCGCAGGCGGCGAAGGCAACTCCGTCGAATCACCAAACATTCTATCCATCAACTCTGCCGCTCATTTATCGTCCAAGGTCATAGCACGTTTAATGACATCCGTGATGGCTGGACACTTGATTGGGAGGTTTTTAAGTGATGTCAATGTTACTTGATTGGGAGGGTTGTTGAGTCATGTCAGTGATACTTCATTTGGACGGTTGTTGAGTCATGTGAATGTTACTTAACAGGGAGGATATTTGAGTCATGTCAGTGTTACTTGACAGGAAGGGCAGCTGAGTCATGTCAATGTTACTTGATACGGGGGGTAGTTGAGTCATATCAATGTTACTTGACAGGGAGGGCAGTTGAGTCATGTCAGCGTTAAGATAAGATAAGATAAGATAAAATGTATTGCCATGTGTAATCATTGCAGTAATACAATAGAAACAGTGGAACATGTATCGATGTTGGGTCGTACTATAACGTATAACGATGTTGGGTCGTACTATAACGTATAACGATGTTGGGTCGTACTATAACGTATAACGATGTTGGGTCGTACTATAACGTATATATGAAAATACACTCAGCAAACGGTATGAAACAAACTAACTAACATCATGCACAGTAAATGCATAAAATGGCGACTAGATGGAACCGGCGACTAGATGGAAGGGGCTCGAATAAATCATGGGCAGGATGGGATGGGTCCTGAGAGATGAGACCGGCTCTTCTTAACATGCGCTGCTGATACAGTGATTCAAGACTGGGAAGGGATCTGCCGATTATTTTTGAAGCAGTATTTACAACTCTATTCACCTGAGCTTATCCCTGACCGTGATAGAACCAAACCACACTGTGATCGAAAAGGTGAGAACACTCCCGATCATAGCTTTGTAAAAGTTTAGCGTGATCTGAGTGGTCACACCAAATGATCTCAACCTTGTTAGGACGTACAGGCGCTGTTGGGCCTTTTTAACAATGGTGTCAACATTTAGCTCCCATTTAAGGTCGCTTGAGATCGTAGAGCCAAGAAACTTAACGTGTTGGACAATTTCAACTGTTTTGTCGTCGATCAAAAGAGGGGAGATTTCTTTCTTCTAAAATCCACGATCATTTCTTTTGTTTTGTTTACGTTGAGCTCCAAATTGTTTTCGCCGCACCAGTTGATAAGTTTGTTTACCTGATCACGATACTCAGACTCATCTGAGTTCGTAATGAGCCCTTGCACTGTAGTATCGTCTGCACCAGTTGATAAGTTTGTTTACCTGATCACGACACTCAGACTCATCTGAGTTCGTAATGAGCCCTTGCTCTGTAGTGTCGTCTGCACCAGTTGATAAGTTTGTTTACCTGATCACGACACTCAGACTCATCTGAGTTCGTAATGAGCCCTTGCTCTGTAGTGTCGTCTGCACCAGTTGATAAGTTTGTTTACCTGATCACGACACTCAGACTCATCTGAGTTCGTAATGAGCCCTTGCACTGTAGTGTCGTCTGCAAATTTCAGTATTTGGGTACTTTTATGACAGGATGCATAATCATATGTAAAAAGAGAGTATAGCATTGGTGACAGGACACAACCTTGAGGTGCGCCAGTAGACAAAATGAGTGATGACAATAAGTTGCCACCTATTTTCACAACCTGCGGTCTGTTCAACAGAAAATCGAAGATCCACAGGCACATGGATTGTGGAACCCCGACCTTCTGTATTTTCTCGAACAGTTTTGAGGGGATAATGGTATTAAAAGCAGAGCTATAATCAAATAAAAGGACGCGTAAGTATGTGGACCTTCTAGATGCTTGAGAATATAAACCAATCCTAGAGAGACAGCGTCGTCAACATATCTATTTTCACGATACGCAAACTGAAATCGGTCAAGCATTGGGTCGATAATTGATTTCAGAAAATGCAGGTCCAACCGCTCGAACGTCTTCACGACTACAGAGGTCAAGGCAACGGGCCTATAATCATTTAAGCAGGAGACTGAACATTTCTTTGGTACAGGAATGATAGTTGACTTTTTTGAAGCATTGGGGGACTTTACATTGGGAAAGGGATACATTAAATATGTCTGTGAAGACACATGAGAGCTGACCGGCACACTGTTTAAGCAGACATGGAGAAACATTATCCGGGCCAGCAGCCTTTCTACTATTGAGACGGTCAAACATACGCTTGACGACAGATTCATCAACTGTGAAAGGTGGAACGTCACAGTGAAATGCTGCTACAGAGGGAGGAGAGATGGTGTTCTGTTTATCAAAGCGAATGCAAAAGTCATTAAGGTTGTCAGGAAGAGTAGTGTTAATAATGTCAGCACTCTTAGAAGACGTCATGTAGTTGGTGATGACCTTCAGACCCTGCCAGATGTACCTGGGGTTGTTGGTGGTGAGATTCTCCTCCAGCTTGTCACGGTACTTGGCCTTGGCGGTCTTGATGGCCTTCTCCGCTGCACACCTCGCCTGCCTGCATTTGTCCTTGTCGTTTCCTTTGTAAGCGTCTTGTTTCGCCTGTAAATTGTGTTTGATATCTGTCTTGAACCACGGTTTGTTGTTGTGGTAAATCTTGATGGTTTTCGTCGAAATACAGAGGCCTTCGCAGAAGGTGATGTAATCACTGACAGATTATGTATATACATGGATATCGGTGCATTAAAAACAGCCACGAAGTGACTCCACCGCATCCAATGACGACTGTTTACTAAGTTGGGACGACACATTCGTCATGAAACTATATTTAATATATATGGTCATTAAATATTTTTTTGGATCGTTTATTTCTACTTTCAGAAATGGCGAATTAGTTATTATATATTTCTAAATGGCTGATCTTCGGCTAAAGCAGACGACCGAATATCATTTAATGTACAAAAGACAGGCTAAGCGGAATCAAAGAGCGTGGAGTGTATAATGTTAAGTGATGTATACTTTCATGGCGGTCAATCCTATTGAGTGATGTATACTTTCATGTCTGTCAATCCTATTAAGTGATGTGTACTTTCATGGCGGTCAATCCTATTGAGTGATGTATACTTTCATGGCGGTTATTCCTATTGAGTGATGTATACTTTCATGGCGGTCAATCCTATTAAGTGAAGTATACTTTCATGGCCGTCAATCCTATCAAGTGAAGTATACTTTCATGGCGGTCAATCCTATTAAGTGATGTATACATTCATGGCTGTTATTCCTATTAAGTGATGTATACTTTCATGTCTGTCAATCCTATTAAGTGAAGTATACTTTCATGGCTGTCAAACCTATTAAGTGGTGTATATTTTCATGGCGGTCATTCCTATTAAGTGATGTATACTTTCATGGCGGTCATTCCTATTAAGTGATGTATACTTTCATGTCTGTCAATCCTATTAAGTGAAGTATGCTTTCATGGCGGTCAATCCTATTGAGTGATGTATACTTTCATGGCGGTCAATCCTATTAAGTGATGTATACTTTCATGGCTGTCAATCCTATTAAGTGGTGTATACTTTCATGGCGGTCATTCCTATTAAGTGATGTATACTTTCATGGCGGTCATTCCAATTAAGTGATGTATACTTTCATGTCTGTCAATCCTATTAAGTGAAGTATACTTTCATGGCGGTCAATCCTATTGAGTGATGTATACTTTTATGTCTGTCAATCCTATTAAGTGAAGTATACTTTCATGGCGGTCAATCCTATTGAGTGATGTATACTTTCATGGCTGTCAATCCTATTAAGTGGTGTATACTTTCATGGCGGTCAATCCTATTGAGTGATGTATACTTTCATGTCTGTCAATCCTATTAAGTGAAGTATACTTTCATGGCGGTCAATCCTATTGAGTGATGTATACTTTCATGGCTGTCAATCCTATTAAGTGATGTATACTTTCATGGCGGTTATTCCTATTAAGTGATGTATACTTTTATGGCGGTCAATCCTATTAAGTGAAGTATACTTTCATGGCGGTCAATCCTATTAAGTGATGTATACTTTCATGGCGGTCAATCCTATTAAGTGATGTATACTTTCATGTTTGTCAATCATATTAAGTGAAGTATACTTTCATGGCGGTCAATCCTATTGAGTGATGTATACTTTCATGGCTGTCAATCCTATTAAGTGATGTATACTTTCATGGCGGTTATTCCTATTAAGTGATGTATACTTTTATGGCGGTCAATCCTATTAAGTGAAGTATACTTTCATGGCGGTCAATCCTATTAAGTGATGTATACTTTCATGGCGGTCAATCCTATTAAGTGATGTATACTTTCATGGCGGTTATTCCTATTAAGTGATGTATACTTTTATGGCGGTCAATCCTATTAAGTGAAGTATACTTTCATGGCGGTCAATCCTATTGAGTGATGTATACTTTCATGGCGGTCATTCCTATTAAGTGATGTATACTTTCATGGCGGTCAATCCTATTAAGTGATGTACACTTTCATGGCGGTCAATCCTATTAAGTGATGTATACTTTCATGTCTGTCAATCCTATAAAATGAAGTATTCTTTTTCAAGGCGGTCAATCCTATTAAGTGATGTACACTTTCATATCTGTCAATCCTATTAAGTGATGTATAATTTCATGGCGGTCAATCTTATTGAGGGATGTATACTTTCATGGCCGTCAATCCTATTAAGTGATGTATATTTTCATGGCGGTCATTCCTATTAAGTAATGTATACTTTCATGGCGGTCATTCCTATTGACCCCAACAGTAAATTCTGCTATTTTGTAACGAAAATGAGAATAATCAATAGTTTTTGGATTTTCTCGACAGGTATCAAGTACGTATCTATAATATGTTATGGTGGATACATTAAAATTTATGTTCAGGGTTGCGACCAGTATGTTGTATTACTGTAAAGTACATATATTGTCGATGCCTTTACATCTTACTCATGG